>JANJGN010001487.1:0-134681 GCA_026770705.1 Isurus oxyrinchus
GAACAGAGATAAAAAGAGTTCAACAGAGTTAAACACATGTAAACAGAGGCAAACAGAGTGAAACAGAGTTCAACCGAGGCAAACAGAGTTAAACAGTGTTTAACCGAGGTAAACAGAGTTAAACAGAGTTAAACAGAGGCAAACAGTGTTAAACAGAGATAAACAGAGTTAAACAGAGTTAAACAGAGGCCAACAGAGTTAAACAGCGTTAAACAGAGGCAAACAGAGTTAAATAGAGTTAAACAGTGGCAAACAGAGTTAAACAGAATTAAACACAGGCAAACAGAGTCAAATAGATTGAAATAGAGGCAAACAGAGTTGAACAGAGATAAAAAGAGTTCCACAGAGTTAAACACATGTAAACAGAGGCAAACAGAGTGAAACAGAGTTCAACCGAGGCAAACAGAGTTAAACAGTGTTGAACCGAGGTAAACAGAGTTAAACAGAGTTAAACAGAGGCAAACAGTGTTAAACAGCGTTAAACAGAGGCAAACAGAGTTAAATAGAGTTAAACAGTGGCAAACAGAGTTAAACAGAATTAAACACAGGCAAACAGAGTTAAATAGATTGAAACAGAGGGAAACAGAGTGCAAAAGAGACATACAGAGTTCAACAGAGTTAAACAGAGGCAAACAGAGGGAAACAGAGTGAAACAGAGTTAAACAGAGGCATACAGTGTTTAACAGAGTTGAACAGAGGCAACCAGAGTTAAATAGATTGAAACAGACGCAAACAGAGTTGAACAGAGATGAACAGAGTTCAACAGAGTTAAACACATGTAAACAGAGGGAAACAGAGTGAAACAGAGTAAAACCGAGGGAAACAGATTTGAAGTGAGTTGAACAGAGGCAAACAGAGTTAAAACAGAGGCAATCGGAGTTAAACAGATTTAAAAAGTGGCAAACAGAGTTAAATAGATTGAAACAGAGGCAAACAGAGTTCAGCAGAGATAAACAGAGTCCAACAGAGTTAAGCAGAGTTAAACAGATGCAAACAGAGGGAAACAGTGAAACAGAGTTAAACAGAGGCATACAGAGTGAAACAGAGTTGAACAGAGGCAAACAGAGTTAAGTAGTTTGAAACAGAGGCAAACAGAGTTCAACAGAAATAAACAGAGTTCAACAGAGTTACGCAGAGTTAAACAGATGGAAATAGAGTGAAACAGATTTAAACAGAGGCAAATAGAGTTAAACAGAGTTGAACGGAGGCAAACAGAGTTAAACATAGTTAAATGGAGGAAAATAGAGTTAAACAGAGTTAAACAGCGTTAAATAGATTGAAAGAGAGGCAAGCAGATTTCAACAGAGATAAACAGAGTTCAACAGATTTAAACCGAGTTCAACAGAGGCAAACAGATTTCAACAGAGATAAACAGAGTTCAGCAGAGTTAAACCGAGTTAAACAGAGGTAAACAGAGGGAAACAGAGTGAAACAGAGTTAAACCGAGACAGGCAGAGTTAAACAGAGTTGAACAGAGGCAAACAGAGTAAAATAGATTGAAACAGATGGAAACAGAGTTGAACAGAGATATCAGAGTTCAACAGAGTTAAACAGAGTTTAACAGAGGCAAACAGAGTTCAACAGAGTTAAACAGAGGCAAACAGAGTTAAACAGCATGAAACAGAGGCAAACAGAGTTAAATAGAGTTAAACAGAGGCAAACAGAGTTAAACAGCGTTAAACAGAGGCAAAGAGAGTTAAATAGAGTTAAACAGTGGCAAACAGAGTTCAACAGAGACATACAGAGTTCAACAGAGTTAAACAGAGGCAAACAGCGGGAAACAGACTGAAACAGAGTTAAACAGAGGCAAACAGAGTTAAATGTATTGAAACAGAGGCAAACAGAGTTGAACAGAGATAAACAGAGTTCAAAAGAGTTAAATAGAGGTAAACACAGGGAAACAGAGTGAAACAGAATTAAACCGAGGCAAACAGAGTTGAACAGAGTTGAACAGAGGCAAGCAGATTTAAATAGAGTTAAACAGTGGCAAACATAGTTAAAAAGGATTAAACAGAGGCAAACAGAGTTAAATAGATTGAAACAGAGGCAAACAGAGTTCAACAGAGATAAACAGTTCTACGGAGTTAAACAGAGTTAAACAGAGGCAAACAGAGGGAAACAGAGTGAAACTGAGTTAGACGGAGGCATACAGCGTTAAACAGAGTTGAACAGAGGCAAACAGAGTCAAATAGATTGAAACAGAGGCAAACAGAGTTGAACAGAGATAAAAAGAGTTCAACAGAGTTAAACACATGTAAACAGAGGCAAACTGAGTGAAACAGAGTTCAACCGAGGCAAACAGAGTTAAACAGTGTTTAACCGAGGTACACAGAGTTAAACAGAGTTAAACAGAGGCAAACAGTGTTAAACAGAGATAAACAGAGTTAAACAGAGTTAAACAGAGGCAAACAGAGTTAAACAGCGTTAAACAGAGGCAAACAGAGTTAAATAGAGTTAAACAGTGGCAAACAGAGTTAAACAGAATTAAACACAGGCAAACAGAGTTAAATAGATTGAAACAGAGGCAAACAGAGTTCAAAAGAGACATGCAGAGTTGAACAGAGTTAAACAGAGGCAAACAGAGGGAAACAGAGTGAAACAGAGTTAAACAGAGGCATACAGAGTTAAACAGAGTTGAACAGAGGCAACCAGAGTTGAATAGATTGAAACAGACGCAAACAGAGTTGAGCAGAGATAAACAGAGTTCAACAGAGTTAAACACATGTAAGCAGAGGGAAACAGAGTGAAACAGAGTAAAACCGAGGGAAACAGAGTTGAAGTGAGTTGAACAGAGGCAAACAGAGTTAAACAGAGTTAAACAGAGGCAAGCGGAGTTAAACAGATTTAAAAAGTGGCAAACAGAGTTAAATAGATTGAAACAGAGGCAAGCAGAGTTCAACAGAGATAAACAGAGTCCAACAGAGTTAAGCAGAGTTAAACAGATGCAAACAGAGGGAAACAGTGAAACAGAGTTAAACAGAGGCATACAGAGTGAAACAGAGTTGAACAGAGGCAAACAGAGTTAAATAGTTTGAAACAGAGGCAAACAGAGTTCAACAGAAATGAACAGAGTTCAACAGAGTTACGCAGAGTTAAACAGAGGGAAACAGAGGGAAATAGAGTGAAACAGATTTAAACAGAGGCAAATAGAGTTAAAAACAAAGAAAACTGCGGATGCTGGAAATCTAAAACAAAAACAGAATTACCTGGAAAAACTCAGTAGGTCTGGCAGCATCGGCGGAGGAGAAAAGAGTTGACGTTTCGAGTCCTCATGACCCTTCGACAGAACTTGATTTCGAGTCCAGGAAAGAGTTGAAATATAAGCTGGTTTAAGGTGTGTGTGTGGGGGGGGGGGGGGGGGGGGGAAGGAGAGAGAGAGAGAGAGACAGAGAGAGAGACAGATGGAAACAGAGTTGAACATAGGCAAACAGAGTCAAATAGATTGAAACAGAGGCAAACAGAGTTGAACAGAGATAAAAAGAGTTCAACAGAGTTAAACACATGTAAACAGAGGCAAACAGAGTTCAACAGAGTTCAACCGAGGCAAACAGAGTTAAACAGTGTTGAACCGAGGTAAACAGAGTTAAACAGAGTTAAACAGAGGCAAACAGTGTTAAACAGAAATAAACAGAGTTCAACAGAGTTACGCAGAGTTAAACAGAGGGAAATAGAGTGAAACAGATTTAAACAGAGGCAAATAGAGTTAAACAGAGTTGAACGGAGGCAAACAGAGTTAAACATAGTTAAATGGAGGAAAATAGAGTTAAACAGAGTTAAACAGCGTTACATAGATTGAAAGAGAGGCAAGCAGATTTCAACAGAGATAAACAGAGTTCAACAGATTTAAACCGAGTTCAACAGAGGCAAACAGATTTCAACAGAGATAAACAGAGTTCAACAGATTTAAAACGAGTTCAACAGAGGCAAACAGATTTCAACAGAGATAAACAGAGTTCAGCAGAGTTAAACCGAGTTAAACAGAGGTAAACAGAAGGAAACAGAGTGAAACAGAGTTAAACCGAGGCAGGCAGAATTAAACAGAGTTGAACAGAGGCAAACAGAGTTAAATAGTTTGAAACAGATGGAAACAGAATTGAACAAAGATATGAGAGTTCAACAGAGTTAAACAGAGTTTAACAGAGGCAAACAGAGTTAAATGTATTGAAACAGAGGCAAACAGAGTTGAACAGAGATAAACAGAGTTCAAAAGAGTTAAACAGAGGTAAACATAGGGAAACAGAGTGAAACAGAATTAAACCGAGGCAAACAGAGTTGAACAGAGGCAAGCAGATTTAAATAGAGTTAAACAGTGGCAAACATAGTTAAAAAGGATTAAACAGAGGCAAATAGAGTTAAATAGATTGAAACAGAGGCAAACAGAGTTCAACAGAGATAAACAGTTCTACGGAGTTAAACAGAGTTAAACAGAGGCAAACAGAGGGAAACAGAGTGAAACTGAGTTAGACGGAGGCATACAGCGTTAAACAGAGTTGATCAGAGGCAAACAGAGTCAAATAGATTGAAACAGAGGCAAACAGAGTTGAACAGAGATAAAAAGAGTTCAACAGAGTTAAACACATGTAAACAGATGCAAACAGAGTGAAACAGAGTTCAACCGAGGCAAACAGAGTTAAACAGTGTTGAACCGTGGTAAACAGAGTTAAACAGAGTTAAACAGAGGCAAACAGAGTTAAACAGAGGCAAACAGAGTTAAATAGAGTTAAACAGTGGCAAACAGAGTTAAACAGAATTAAACACAGGCAAACAGAGTTAAATAGATTGAAATAGAGGCAAACAGAGTTCAAAAGAGACATACAGAATTCAAGAGAGTTAAACAGAGGCAAATAGAGGGAAACAGAGTGAAACAGAGTTAAACAGAGGCATACAGAGTTAAACAGAGTTGAACAGAGGCAACCAGAGTTAAATAGATTGAAACAGACGCAAACAGAGTTGAGCAGAGATAAACAGAGTTCAACAGAGTTAAACACATGTAAACAGAGGGAAACAGAGTGAAACAGAGTAAAACCGAGGGAAACAGAGTTGAAGTGAGTTGAACAGAGCCAAACAGAGTGAAACAGAGTTAAACAGAGGCAAACAGAGTTAAACAGATTTAAAAAGTGGCAAACAGAGTTAAATAGATTGAAACAGAGGCAAGCAGAGTTCAACAGAGATAAACAGAGTCCAACAGAGTTAAGCAGAGTTAAGCAGATGCAAACAGAGGGAAACAGTGAAACAGAGTTAAACAGAGGCATACAGAGTGAAACAGAGTTGAACAGAGGCAAACAGAGTTAAATAGTTTGTAACAGAGGCAAATAGAGTTCAACAGAAATAAACAGAGTTCAACAGAGTTACGCAGAGTTAAACAGAGGGAAACAGAGGGAAATAGAGTGAAACAGATTTAAACAGAGGCAAATAGAGTTAAACAGAGTTGAACGGAGGCAAACAGAGTTAAACATAGTTAAATGGAGGAAAATAGAGTTAAACTGAGTTAAACAGCGTTAAATAGATTGAAAGGGAGGCAAGCAGATTTCAACAGAGATAAACAGAGTTCAACAGATTTAAACCGAGTTCAACAGAGGCAAACAGATTTCAACAGAGATAAACAGAGTTCAACAGAGTTAAACACATGTAAACAGAGGCAAACAGAGTGAAACAGAGTTCAACCGAGGCAAACAGAGTTAAACAGTGTTGAACCGAGGTAAACAGAGTTAAACAGAGTTAAACAGAGGCAAACAGTGTTAAACAGAGATAAACAGAGTTAAACAGAGTTAAACAGAGGCAAACAGAGTTAAACAGCGTTAAACAGAGGCAAACAGAGTTAAATAGAGTTAAACAGTGGCAAACAGAGTTAAACAGAATTAAACTCAGGCAAACAGAGTTAAATAGATTGAAACAGAGGCAAACAGAGTGCAAAAGAGACATACAGAATTCAACAGAGTTAAACAGAGGCAAACAGAGGGAAAAAGAGTGAAACAGAGTTAAACAGAGGCATACAGAGTTTACCAGAGTTGAACAGAGGCAACCAGAGTTAAATTGATTGAAACAGACGCAAAAAGAGTTGAACAGAGATGAACAGAGTTCAACAGAGTTAAACACATGTAAACAGAGGGAAACAGAGTGAAACAGAGTAAAACCGAGGGAAACAGAGTTGAAGTGAGTTGAACAGAGGCAAACAGAGTTAAACAGAGGCAATCGGAGTTAAACAGATTTAAAAAGTGGCAAACAGAGTTAAATAGATTGAAACAGAGGCAAGCAGAGTTCAACAGAGATAAAAAGAGTCCAACAGAGTTAAGCAGAGTTAAACAGATGCAAACAGAGGGAAACAGTGAAACAGAGTTAAACAGAGGCATACAGAGTGAAACAGAGTTGAACAGAGGCAAACAGAGTTAAATAGTTTGAAACAGAGGCAAACAGAGTTCAACAGAAATAAACAGAGTTCAACAGAGTTACGCAGTGTTAAACAGATGGAAATAGAGTGAAACAGATTTAAACAGAGGCAAATAGAGTTAAACAGAGTTGAACGGAGGCAAACAGAGTTAAACATAGTTAAATGGAGGAAAATAGAGTTAAACAGAGTAAAACAGCGTTAAATAGATTGAAAGAGAGGCAAGCAGATTTCAACAGAGATAAACAGAGTTCAACAGATTTAAACCGAGTTCAACAGAGGCAAACAGATTTCAACAGAGATAAACAGAGTTCAGCAGAGTTAAACCGAGTTAAACAGAGGTAAACAGAGGGAAACAGAGTGAAACAGAGTTAAACCGAGGCAGGCAGAGTTAAACAGAGTTGAACAGAGGGAAACAGAGTTAAATAGATTGAAACAGATGGAAACAGAGTTGAACAGAGGCAAACAGAGTCAAATAGATTGAAACAGAGGCAAACAGAGTTGAACAGAGATAAAAAGAGTTCAACAGAGTTAAACACATGTAAACAGAGGCAAACAGAGTGAAACAGAGTTCAACCGAGGCAAACAGAGTTAAACAGTGTTGAACCGAGGTAAACAGAGTTAAACAGAGTTAAACAGAGGCAAACAGTGTTAAACAGAGATAAACAGAGTTAAACAGAGTTAAACAGAGGCAAACAGAGTTAAACAGCTTTAAACAGAGGCAAACAGAGTTAAATAGAGTTAAACAGTGGCAAACAGAGTTAAACAGAATTAAACACAGGCAAACAGAGTTAAATAGATTGAAACAGAGGCAAACAGAGTGCAAAAGAGACATACAGAATTCAACAGAGTTAAACAGATGCAAACAGAGGGAAAAGGAGTGAAACAGAGTTAAACAGAGGCATACAGAGTTTAACAGAGTTGAACAGAGGCAACCAGAGTTAAATTGATTGAAACAGACGCAAAATGAGTTGAACAGAGATGAACAGATTTCAACAGAGTTAAACACATGTAAACAGAGGGAAACAGAGTGAAACAGTGTAAAACCGAGGGAAACAGAGTTGAAGTGAGTTGAACAGAGGCAAACAGAGTTAAACAGAGGCAATCGGAGTTAAACAGATTTAAAAAGTGGCAAACAGAGTTAAATAGATTGAAACAGAGGCAAGCAGAGTTCAACAGAGTTCAACCGAGGCAAACAGAGTTAAACAGTGTTGAACCGAGGTAAACAGAGTTAAACAGAGTTAAACAGAGGCAAACAGTGTTAAACAGAGATAAACAGAGTTAAACAGAGTTAAACAGAGGCAAACAGAGTTAAACAGCGTTAAACAGAGGCAAACAGAGTTAAATAGAGTTAAACAGTGGCAAACAGAGTTAAACAGAATTAAACACAGGCAAACAGAGTTAAATAGATTGAAACAGAGGCAAACAGAGTTGAAAAGAGACATACAGAATTCAAGAGAGTTAAACAGAGGCAAACAGAGGGAAACAGAGTGAAACAGAGTTAAAGAGAGGCATACAGAGTTAAACAGAGTTGAACAGAGGCAACCAGAGTTAAATAGATTGAAACAGACGCAAACAGAGTTGAACAGAAATAAACAGAGTTCAACAGAGTTAAACACATGTAAACAGAGGGAAACAGAGTGAAACAGAGTAAAAGCGAGGGAAACAGAGTTGAAGTGAGTTGAACAGAGGCAAACAGAGTTAAACAGAGTTAAACAGAGGCAATCGGAGTTAAACAGATTTAAAAAGTGGCAAACAGAGTTAAATAGATTGAAACAGAGGCAAGCAGAGATCAACAGAGATAAACAGAGTCCAACAGAGTTAAGCAGAGTTAAACAGATGCAAACAGAGGGAAACAGTGAAACAGAGATAAACAGAGGCATACAGAGTGAAACAGAGTTGAACAGAGGCAAACAGAGTTAAATAGTTTGAAACAGAGGCAAACAGAGTTCAACAGAAATAAACAGAGTTCAACAGAGTTACGCAGAGTTAAACAGAGGGAAACAGGGAAATAGAGTGAAACAGATTTAAACAGAGGCACATAGAGTTAAACAGAGTTGAACGGAGGCAAACAGAGTTAAACATAGTTAAATGGAGGAAAATAGAGTTAAACAGAGTTAAACAGCGTTAAATAGATTGAAAGAGAGGCAAGCAGATTTCAACAGAGATAAACAGAGTTCAACAGATTTAAACCGAGTTCAACAGAGGCAAACAGATTTCAACAGAGATAAACAGAGTTCAGCAGAGTTAAACCGAGTTAAACAGAGGTAAACAGAGGGAAACAGAGTGAAACAGAGTTAAACCGAGGCAGGCAGAGTTAAACAGAGTTGAACAGAGCAAACAGAGTCAAATAGATTGAAACAGAGGCAAACAGAGTTGAACAGAGATAAAAAGAGTTCAACAGAGCTAAACACATGTAAACAGAGGCAAACAGAGTGAAACAGAGTTCAACCGAGGCAAACAGAGTTAAACAGTGTTGAACCGAGGTTAACAGAGTGAAACAGAGTTAAACAGAGGCAAACAGTGTTAAACAGAGATAAACAGAGTTAAACAGAGTTAAACAGAGGCAAACAGAGTTAAACAGCGTTAAACAGAGGCAAACAGAGTTAAATAGAGTTAAACAGTGGCAAACAGAGTTAAATAGAATTAAACACAGGCAAACAGAGTTAAATAGATTGAAACAGAGGCAAACAGAGTTCAAAAGAGACATACAGTGTTGAGCAGAGTTAAACAGAGGGAAACAGAGGGAAACAGAGTGAAACAGAGTTAAACAGAGGCATACAGAGTTAAACAGAGTTGAACAGAAGCAACCAGAGTTAAATAGATTGAAACAGAGGCAAACAGAGTTGAACAGAGATAAACAGAGTTCAACAGAGTTAAACACATGTAAACAGAGGGAATCAGAGTAAAACAGAGTAAAACCGAGGGAAACAGAGTTGAAGTGAGTTGAACAGAGGCAAACAGAGTTAAACAGAGGCAATCGGAGTTAAACAGATTTAAAAAGTGGCAAACAGAGTTAAATAGATTGAACAGAGGCAGGCAGAGTTCAGCAGAGATAAAGAGAGTCCTACAGAGTTAAACAGAGTTAAACAGATGCAAACAGAGGGAAACAGTGAAACAGAGTTAAACAGAGGCATACAGAGTGAAACAGAGTTGAACAGAGGCAAACAGAGTTAAATAGTTTGAAACAGAGGCAAACAGAGTTCAACAGAAATAAACAGAGTTCAACAGAGTTACCTAGAGTTAAACAGAGGGAAATAGAGTGAAACAGATTTAAACAGAGGCAAATAGAGTAAAACAGAGTTGAACGGAGGCAAACAGAGTTAAACATAGTTAAATGGAGGAAAATAGAGTTAAACAGAGTTAGACAGCGTTAAATAGATTGAAAGAGAGGCAAGCAGATTTCAACAGTGATAAACAGAGTTCAACAGAGTTAAACCGAGTTAAACAGAGGTAAACAGAGGGAAACAGAGTGAAACAGAGTTAAACCGAGGCAGGCAGAGTTAAACAGAGTTGAACGGATGCAAACAGAGTTAAATAGTTTGAAACAGATGGAAACAGAGTTGAACAGAGGCAAACAGAGTCAAATAGATTGAAACAGAGGCAAACAGAGTTAAACAGAGGCAAACAGTGTTAAACAGAGATAAACAGAGTTAAACAGATTTAAACAGAGGCAAACAGACTTAAACAGCGTTAAACAGAGGCAAACAGAGTTAAATAGAGTTAAACAGTGGCAAACAGAGTTAAACAGAATTAAACACAGGCAAACAGAGTTAAATAGATTGAAACAGAGGCAAACAGAGTTCAAAAGAGACATACAGAATTCAAGAGAGTTAAACAGAGGCAAACAGAGGGAAACAGAGTGAAAGAGAGTTAAACAGAGGCATACAGATTTAAACAGAGTTGAACAGAGGCAACCAGAGTTAAATAGATTGAAACAGACGCAAACAGAGTTGAACAGAGATAAACAGAGTTCAACAGAGTTAAACACTTGTAAACCGAGGGAAACAGAGTGAAACAGAGTAAAAGCGAGGGAAACAGAGTTGAAGTGAGTTGAACAGAGGCAAACAGAGTTAAACAGAGGCAATCGGAGTTAAACAGATTTAAAAAGTGGCAAACAGAGTTAAATAGATTGAAACAGAGGCAAGCAGAGATCAACAGAGATAAACAGAGTCCAACAGAGTTAAGCAGAGTTAATCAGATGCAAACAGAGGGAAACAGTGAAACAGAGTTAAACAGAGGCATACAGAGTGAAACAGAGTTGAACAGAGGCAAACAGAGTTAAATAGTTTGAAACAGAGGCAAACAGAGTTCAACAGAAATAAACAGAGTTCAACAGAGTTACGCAGAGTTAAACAGAGGGAAACAGGGAAATAGAGTGAAACAGATTTAAACAGAGGCAAATAGAGTTAAACAGAGTTGAACGGAGGCAAACAGAGTTAAACATAGTTAAATGGAGGAAAATAGAGTTAAACAGAGTTAAACAGCGTTAAATAGATTGAAAGAGAGGCAAGCAGATTTCAACAGAGATAAACAGAGTTCAACAGATTTAAAACGAGTTCAACAGAGGCAAACAGATTTCAACAGAGATAAACAGAGTTCAGCAGAGTTAAACCGAGTTAAACAGAGGTAAACAGAGGGAAACAGAGTGAAACAGAGTTAAACCGAGGCAGGCAGAGTTAAACAGAGTTGAACAGAGGCAAACAGAGTTAAATAGATTGAAACAGATGGAAACAGAGTTGAACAGAGCAAACAGAGTCAAATAGATTGAAACAGAGGCAAACAGAGTTGAACAGAGATAAAAAGAGTTCAACAGAGTTAAACACATGTAAACAGAGGCAAACAGAGTGAAACAGAGTTCAACCGAGGCAAACAGAGTTAAACAGTGTTGAACCGAGGTAAACAGAGTGAAACAGAGTTAAACAGTGGCAAACAGTGTTAAACAGAGATAGACAGAGTTAAACAGAGTTAAACAGAGGCAAACAGAGTTAAACAGCGTTAAACAGAGGCAAACAGAGTTAAATAGAGTTAAACTGTGGCAAACAGAGTTAAATAGAATTAAACAGAGGCAAACAGAGTTAAATAGATTGAAACAGAGGCAAACAGAGTTCAAAAGAGACATGCAGAGTTGAACAGAGTTAAACAGAGGCACACAGAGGGAAACAGAGTGAAACAGAGTTAAACAGAGGCATACAGAGTTAAAGAGAGTTGAACAGAAGCAACCAGAGTTAAATAGATTGAAACAGAGGCAAACAGAGTTGAACAGAGATAAACAGAGTTCAACAGAGTTAAACACATGTAAACAGAGGGAATCAGAGTAAAACAGAGTAAAACCGAGGGAAACAGAGTTGAAGTGAGTTGAACAGAGGCAAACAGAGTTAAACAGAGGCAATCGGAGTTAAACAGATTTAAAAAGCGGCAAACAGAGTTAAATAGATTGAACAGAGGCAAGCAAAGTTCAGCAGAGATAAACAGAGTCCAACAGAGTTAAACAGAGTTAAACAGATGCAAACAGAGGAAAACAGTGAAACAGAGTTAAACAGAGGCATACAGAGTGAAACAGAGTTGAACAGAGGCAAACAGAGTTAAATAGTTTGAAACGGAGGCAAACAGAGTTCAACAGAAATAAACAGAGTTCAACAGAGTTACCTAGAGTTAAACAGAGGGAAATAGAGTGAAACAGATTTAAACAGAGGCAAATAGAGTTAAACAGAGTTGAACGGAGGCAAACAGAGTTAAACATAGTTAAATGGAGGAAAATAGAGTTAAACAGAGTTAAACAGCGTTAAATAGATTGAAAGAGAGGCAAGCAGATTTCAACAGTGATAAACAGAGTTCAACAGATTTAAACCGAGTTCAACAGAGGCAAACAGATTTCAACAGAGATAAACAGAGTTCAGCAGAGTTAAACCGAGTTAAACAGAGGTAAACAGAGGGAAACAGAGTGAAACAGAGTTAAACCGAGGCAGGCAGAGTTAAACAGAGTTGAACAGAGGCAAACAGAGTTAAATAGATTGACACAGATGGAAACAGAGTTGCACAGATATATCAGAGTTCAACAGAGTTAAACAGAGTTTAACAGAGGCAAACAGAGTTCAACAGAGTTAAACAGAGGCAAACAGAGTTAAACAGCGTGAAACAGAGGCAAACAGAGTTAAATAGAGTTAAACAGAGGCAAACAGAGTTAAACAGAATTAAACAGAGGCAAACAGAGTTAAATAGATTGAAACATAGGCAAACAGAGTTCAACAGATTTAAACAGAGTTTAGCAGAGGCAAACAGATGGAAACAGAGTGAAACAGAGTTAGACGGAGGCATACAGCGATAAAAAGAGTTGAATAGAGGCAAATAGAGTCAAATGGATTGAAACAGAGGCAAACAGAGTTGAACAGAGATATAAAGAGTTGAACAGAGTTAAACACATGTAAACAGAGGGAAAATGAGTGAAACAGATTTAAACCGAGGCAAACAGAGTTAAACAGAGTTGAACAGCGGTAAACAGAGTTAAACAGAGTTAAACAGAGGCAAACAGTGTTAAACAGAGATAAACAGAGTTAAACACAGGTAAAGAGAGGCGAACAGATTTAAACATAAGCAAACAGAGGTCAACAGTTTTGAACAGATTTAAACAGAGTTAAACTGATTTAAACAGAGTTAAACAGAGGCAAACAGAGTTCCAAAGAGTTAAAGAGAGTTGAACAGGGGCAAACAGAGGGAAACAGAGTGAAATAGAGTAAAACAGAGCCATACAGAGTTAAACAGAATTAAACAGAGTTGAACAGAGGCAAACAGAGTTAAACAGAAGCAAACAGAGTTAAACAGAGGCAAACAGAGTTA
Source organism: Isurus oxyrinchus (assembly GCA_026770705.1). Taxonomy (NCBI): domain Eukaryota; kingdom Metazoa; phylum Chordata; class Chondrichthyes; order Lamniformes; family Lamnidae; genus Isurus; species Isurus oxyrinchus. Next base: position 13,223 of record JANJGN010001487.1, read on the forward strand.
AACAGAGTTAAACAGAGGCAAACAGAGTTAAACAGCGTTACACAGAGGCAAACAGAGTTAAATAGAGTTAAACAGTGGCAAACAGAGTTAAACAGAATTAAACACAGGCAAACAGAGTTAAATAGATTGAAACAGAGGCAAACAGAGTTCAAAAGAGACATACAGAATTCAACAGAGTTAAACAGAGGCAAACAGAGGGAAACAGAGTGAAACAGAGTTAAACAGAGGCATACAGAGTTAAACAGAGTTGAACAGAAGCAACCAGAGTTAAATAGATTGAAACAGAGGCAAACAGAGTTGAACCGAGATAAACAGAGTTCAACAGAGTTAAACACATGTAAACAGAGGGAAACAGAGTGAAACAGAGTAAAACCGAGGGATACAGAGTTGAAGTGAGTTGAACAGAGGCAAACAGAGTTAAACAGAGGCAATCGGAGTTAAACAGATTTAAAAAGTGGCAAACAGAGTTAAATAGATTGAACAGAGGCAAGCAGAGTTCAGCAGAGATAAACAGAGTCCAACAGAGTTAAGCAGAGTTAAACAGATGCAAACAGAGGGAAACAGTGAAACAGAGTTAAACAGAGGCATACAGAGTGAAACAGAGTTGAACAGAGGCAAACAGAGTTAAATAGTTTGAAACAGAGGCAAACAGAGTTCAACAGAAATAAACAGAGTTCAACAGAGTTACCTACAGTTAAACAGAGGGAAATAGAGTGAAACAGATTTAAACAGAGGCAAATAGAGTTAAACAGAGTTGAACGGAGGCAAACAGAGTTAAACATAGTTAAATGGAGGAAAATAGAGTTAAACAGATTTAAACAGCGTTAAATAGATTGAAAGAGAGGCAAGCAGATTTCAACAGTGATAAACAGAGTTCAACAGATTTAAACCGAGTTCAACAGAGGCAAACAGATTTCAACAGAGATAAACAGAGTTCAGCAGAGTTAAACCGAGTTAAACAGAGGTAAACAGAGGGAAACAGAGTGAAACAGAGTTAAACCGAGGCAGGCAGAGTTAAACAGAGTTGAACAGAGGCAAACAGAGTTAAATAGATTGAAACAGATGGAAACAGAGTTGAACAGAGATATCAGAGTTCAACGGAGTTAAACAGAGTTTAACAGAGGCAAACAGAGTTCAACAGAGTTAAACAGAGGCAAACAGAGTTAAACAGCGTGAAACAGAGGCAAACAGAGTTAAATAGAGTTAAACAGAGCCAAACAGAGTTAAACAGAATTAAACAGAGGCAAACAGAGTTAAATAGATTGAAACATATGCAAACAGAGTTCAACAGAGTTAAACAGAGTTAAACAGAGACAAACTGAGGGAAACAGAGTGAAACAGAGTTAGACGGAGGCATACAGCGATAAAAAGAGTTGAATAGAGGCAAATAGAGTCAAATGGATTGAAACAGAGGCAAACAGAGTTGAACAGAGATATAAAGAGTTCAACAGAGTTAAACACATGTAAACAGAGGGAAACAGAGTGAAACAGAGTTAAACCGAGGCAAACAGAGTTAAACAGAGTTGAACAGCGGTAAACAGAGTTAAACAGAGTTAAACAGAGGCAAACAGTGTTAAACAGAGATAAACAGAGTTAAACACAGGTAAAGAGAGGCGAACAGAGTTAAACATAAGCAAACAGAGGTCAACAGATTTGAACAGATTTAAACAGAGTTAAACTGATTTAAACAGAGTTAAACAGAGGCAAACAGAGTTCCAAAGAGTTAAACAGAGTTGAACAGGGGCAAACAGAGGGAAACAGAGTGAAATAGAGTAAAACAGAGCCATACAGAGTTAAACAGAATTAAACAGAGTTGAACAGAGGCAAACAGATTTAAACAGAGTTAAACAGAGGCAAACAGAGTTAAACAGAAGGCAAACAGTTCAACAGAGTTAAACAGAGTATTAGAGAGTTAAACTAGGTTAAACAGAGGCAAACAGAGTTAAACAGCGTTAAACAGAAGCAAACAGAGTTAAATAGAGTTAAATAGAGGCAAACAGATTTAAACAGAATTAAACTGAGGCAAACAGAGTTAAAAAGAGATAAACAGAGGCAAACAGAGTTCAACAGAGTTAAAAGAGGCATACAGAGTTAAACAGAGTTAAACAGAGGCAAACAGAGTTAAACAACGTTAAACAGAGGCAAAGAGAGTTAAATAGAGTTAAACAGTGGCAAACAGAGTTCAACAGAGACATACAGAGATCAACAGAGTTAAACAGAGGCAAACAGCGGGAAACAGAGTGAAACAGAGTTAAACAGAGGCAAACAGAGTTAAATGTATTGAAACAGAGGCAAACAGAGTTGAACAGAGATAAACAGAGTTCAAAAGAGTTAAACAGAGGTAAACAGAGGGAAACAGAGTGAATCAGAATTAAACCGAGGCAAACAGAGTTGAACAGAGTTGAACAGAGGCAAACAGAGTTAAATAGAGTTAAACAGTGGCAAACATAGTTTAAAAGGATTAAACAGAGGCAAACAGAGTTGAATAGATTGAAACAGAGGCAAACAGAGTTCAACAGAGATAAACAGTTCTACAGAGTTAAACAGAGTTAAACAGAGGCAAACAGAGGGAAACAGAGTGAAACTGAGTTAGACGGAGGCATACAGCGTTAAACAGAGTTGAACAGAGGCAAACAGAGTCAAATAGATTGAAACAGAGGCAAGCAGTGTTGAACAGAGATAAACAGAGTTCAACAGAGTTAAACACATGTAAACCGAGGGAAACAGAGTGAAACAGAGTAAAAGCGAGGGAAACAGAGTTGAAGTGAGTTGAACAGAGGCAAACAGAGTTAAACAGAGTTAAACAGAGGCAATCGGAGTTAAACAGATTTAAAAAGTGGCAAACAGAGTGAAATAGATTGAAACAGAGGCAATCAGATTTCAACAGAGATAAACAGAGTCCAACAGGGTTAAGCAGAGTTAAACAGATGCAAACAGAGGGAAACAGTGAAACAGAGTTAAACAGAGGCATACAGAGTGAAACAGAGTTGAACAGAGGCAAACAGAGTTAAATAGTTTGAAACAGAGGCAAACAGAGTTCAACAGAAATAAACAGAGTTCAACAGAGTTACGCAGAGTTAAACAGAGGGAAACAGGGAAATAGAGTGAAACAGATTTAAACAGAGGCAAATAGAGTTAAACAGAGTTGAACGGAGGCAAACAGAGTTAAATATAGTTAAATGGAGGAAAATAGAGTTAAACAGAGTTAAACAGCGTTAAATAGATTGAAAGAGAGGCAAGCAGATTTCAACAGAGATAAGCAGAGTTCAACAGATTTAAACCGAGTTCAACAGAGGCAAACAGATTTCAACAGAGATAAACAGAGTTCAGCAGAGTTAAACCGTGTTAAACAGAGGTAAACAGAGGGAAACAGAGTGAAACAGAGTTAAACCGAGGCAGGCAGAGTTAAACAGAGTTGAACAGAGGCAAACAGAGTTAAATAGATTGAAACAGATGGAAACAGAGTTGAACAGAGGCGAACAGAGTCAAATAGATTGAAACAGAGGCAAACAGATATGAACAGAGATAAAAAGAGTTCAACAGAGTTAAACACATGTAAACAGAGGCAAACAGAGTGAAACAGAGTTCAACCGAGGCAAACAGAGTTAAACAGTGTTGAACCGAGGTAAACAGAGTTCAACAGAGTTAAACAGAGGTAAACAGTGTTAAACAGAGGCAAACAGAGTTAAACAGAGTTAAACAGAGGCAAACAGAGTTAAACAGCGTTAAACAGAGGCAAACAGAGTTAAATAGAGTTAAACAGTGGCAAACAGAGTTAAACAGAATTAAACACAGGCAAACAGAGTTAAATAGATTGAAACAGAGGCAAACAGAGTTCAAAAGAGACATACAGAGATCAACAGAGTTAAACAGAGGCAAACAGAGGGAAACAGAGTGAAACAGAGTTAAACAGAGGCATACAGAGTTAAACAGAGTTGAACAGAAGCAACCAGAGTTAAATAGATTGAAACAGAGGCAAACAGAGTTGAACAGAGATAAACAGTGTTCAACAGAGTTAAACACATGTAAACAGAGGGAAACAGTGTGAAACAGAGTAAAACCGAGGGAAACAGAGTTGAAGTGAGTTGAACAGAGGCAAACAGAGTGAAACAGAGTTCAACCGAGGCAAACAGAGGTAAACAGTGTTGAACCGAGGTAAACAGAGTGAAACAGAGTTAAACAGTGGCAAACAGTGTTAAACAGAGATAGACAGAGTTAAACAGAGTTAAACAGAGGCAAACAGAGTTAAACAGCGTTAAACAGAGGCAAACAGAGTTAAATAGAGTTAAACTGTGGCAAACAGAGTTAAATAGAATTAAACAGAGGCAAACAGAGTTAAATAGATTGAAACAGAGGCAAACAGAGTTCAAAAGAGACATGCAGAGTTGAACAGAGTTAAACAGAGGCACACAGAGGGAAACAGAGTGAAACAGAGTTAAACAGAGGCATACAGAGTTAAAGAGAGTTGAACAGAAGCAACCAGAGTTAAATAGATTGAAACAGAGGCAAACAGAGTTGAACAGAGATAAACAGAGTTCAACAGAGTTAAACACATGTAAACAGAGGGAATCAGAGTAAAACAGAGTAAAACCGAGGGAAACAGAGTTGAAGTGAGTTGAACAGAGGCAAACAGAGTTAAACAGAGGCAATCGGAGTTAAACAGATTTAAAAAGCGGCAAACTGAGTTAAATAGATTGAACAGAGGCAAGCAAAGTTCAGCAGAGATAAACAGAGTCCAACAGAGTTAAACAGAGTTAAACAGATGCAAACAGAGGAAAACAGTGAAACAGAGTTAAACAGAGGCATACAGAGTGAAACAGAGTTGAACAGAGGCAAACAGAGTTAAATAGTTTGAAACGGAGGCAAACAGAGTTCAACAGAAATAAACAGAGTTCAACAGAGTTACCTAGAGTTAAACAGAGGGAAATAGAGTGAAACAGATTTAAACAGAGGCAAATAGAGTTAAACAGAGTTGAACGGAGGCAAACAGAGTTAAACATAGTTAAATGGAGGAAAATAGAGTTAAACAGAGTTAAACAGCGTTAAATAGATTGAAAGAGAGGCAAGCAGATTTCAACAGTGATAAACAGAGTTCAACAGATTTAAACCGAGTTCAACAGAGGCAAACAGATTTCAACAGAGATAAACAGAGTTCAGCAGAGTTAAACCGAGTTAAACAGAGGTAAACAGAGGGAAACAGAGTGAAACAGAGTTAAACCGAGGCAGGCAGAGTTAAACAGAGTTGAACAGAGGCAAACAGAGTTAAATAGATTGACACAGATGGAAACAGAGTTGCACAGATATATCAGAGTTCAACAGAGTTAAACAGAGTTTAACAGAGGCAAACAGAGTTCAACAGAGTTAAACAGAGGCAAACAGAGTTAAACAGCGTGAAACAGAGGCAAACAGAGTTAAATAGAGTTAAACAGAGGCAAACAGAGTTAAACAGAATTAAACAGAGGCAAACAGAGTTAAATAGATTGAAACATAGGCAAACAGAGTTCAACAGATTTAAACAGAGTTTAGCAGAGGCAAACAGATGGAAACAGAGTGAAACAGAGTTAGACGGAGGCATACAGCGATAAAAAGAGTTGAATAGAGGCAAATAGAGTCAAATGGATTGAAACAGAGGCAAACAGAGTTGAACAGAGATATAAAGAGTTGAACAGAGTTAAACACATGTAAACAGAGGGAAAAAGAGTGAAACAGATTTAAACCGAGGCAAACAGAGTTAAACAGAGTTGAACAGCGGTAAACAGAGTTAAACAGAGTTAAACAGAGGCAAACAGTGTTAAACAGAGATAAACAGAGTTAAACACAGGTAAAGAGAGGCGAACAGATTTAAACATAAGCAAACAGAGGTCAACAGTTTTGAACAGATTTAAACAGAGTTAAACTGATTTAAACAGAGTTAAACAGAGGCAAACAGAGTTCCAAAGAGTTAAAGATAGTTGAACAGGGGCAAACAGAGGGAAACAGAGTGAAATAGAGTAAAACAGAGCCATACAGAGTTAAACAGAATTAAACAGAGTTGAACAGAGGCAAACAGAGTTAAACAGAAGCAAACAGAGTTAAACAGAGGCAAACAGAGTTAAACAGAGTTAAACAGAGGCAAACAGAGTTAAACAGCGTTACACAGAGGCAAACAGAGTTAAATAGAGTTAAACAGTGGCAAACAGAGTTAAACAGAATTAAACACAGGCAAACAGAGTTAAATAGATTGAAACAGAGGCAAACAGAGTTCAAAAGAGACATACAGAATTCAACAGAGTTAAACAGAGGCAAACAGAGGGAAACAGAGTGAAACAGAGTTAAACAGAGGCATACAGAGTTAAACAGAGTTGAACAGAAGCAACCAGAGTTAAATAGATTGAAACAGAGGCAAACAGAGTTGAACCGAGATAAACAGAGTTCAACAGAGTTAAACACATGTAAACAGAGGGAAACAGAGTGAAACAGAGTAAAACCGAGGGAAACAGAGTTGAAGTGAGTTGAACAGAGGCAAACAGAGTTAAACAGAGGCAATCGGAGTTAAACAGATTTAAAAAGTGGCAAACAGAGTTAAATAGATTGAACAGAGGCAAGCAGAGTTCAGCAGAGATAAACAGAGTCCAACAGAGTTAAGCAGAGTTAAACAGATGCAAACAGAGGGAAACAGTGAAACAGAGTTAAACAGAGGCATACAGAGTGAAACAGAGTTGAACAGAGGCAAACAGAGTTAAATAGTTTGAAACAGAGGCAAACAGAGTTCAACAGAAATAAACAGAGTTCAACAGAGTTACCTACAGTTAAACAGAGGGAAATAGAGTGAAACAGATTTAAACAGAGGCAAATAGAGTTAAACAGAGTTGAACGGAGGCAAACAGAGTTAAACATAGTTAAATGGAGGAAAATAGAGTTAAACAGATTTAAACAGCGTTAAATAGATTGAAAGAGAGGCAAGCAGATTTCAACAGTGATAAACAGAGTTCAACAGATTTAAACCGAGTTCAACAGAGGCAAACAGATTTCAACAGAGATAAACAGAGTTCAGCAGAGTTAAACCGAGTTAAACAGAGGTAAACAGAGGGAAACAGAGTGAAACAGAGTTAAACCGAGGCAGGCAGAGTTAAACAGAGTTGAACAGAGGCAAACAGAGTTAAATAGATTGAAACAGATGGAAACAGAGTTGAACAGAGATATCAGAGTTCAACAGAGTTAAACAGAGTTTAACAGAGGCAAACAGAGTTCAACAGAGTTAAACAGAGGCAAACAGAGTTAAACAGCGTGAAACAGAGGCAAACAGAGTTAAATAGAGTTAAACAGAGCCAAACAGAGTTAAACAGAATTAAACAGAGGCAAACAGAGTTAAATAGATTGAAACATAGGCAAACAGAGTTCAACAGAGTTAAACAGAGTTAAACAGAGACAAACTGAGGGAAACAGAGTGAAACAGAGTTAGACGGAGGCATACAGCGATAAAAAGAGTTGAATAGAGGCAAATAGAGTCAAATGGATTGAAACAGAGGCAAACAGAGTTGAACAGAGATATAAAGAGTTCAACAGAGTTAAACACATGTAAACAGAGGGAAACAGAGTGAAACAGAGTTAAACCGAGGCAAACAGAGTTAAACAGAGTTGAACAGCGGTAAACAGAGTTAAACAGAGTTAAACAGAGGCAAACAGTGTTAAACAGAGATAAACAGAGTTAAACACAGGTAAAGAGAGGCGAACAGAGTTAAACATAAGCAAACAGAGGTCAACAGATTTGAACAGATTTAAACAGAGTTAAACTGATTTAAACAGAGTTAAACAGAGGCAAACAGAGTTCCAAAGAGTTAAACAGAGTTGAACAGGGGCAAACAGAGGGAAACAGAGTGAAATAGAGTAAAACAGAGCCATACAGAGTTAAACAGAATTAAACAGAGTTGAACAGAGGCAAACAGATTTAAACAGAGTTAAAAAGAGGCAAACAGAGTTAAACAGAAGGCAAACAGTTCAACAGAGTTAAACAGAGTATTAGAGAGTTAAACTAGGTTAAACAGAGGCAAACAGAGTTAAACAGCGTTAAACAGAAGCAAACAGAGTTAAATAGAGTTAAATAGAGGCAAACAGATTTAAACAGAATTAAACTGAGGCAAACAGAGTTAAAAAGAGATAAACAGAGGCAAACAGAGTTCAACAGAGTTAAAAGAGGCATACAGAGTTAAACAGAGTTAAACAGAGGCAAACAGAGTTAAACAACGTTAAACAGAGGCAAAGAGAGTTAAATAGAGTTAAACAGTGGCAAACAGAGTTCAACAGAGACATACAGAGATCAACAGAGTTAAACAGAGGCAAACAGCGGGAAACAGAGTGAAACAGAGTTAAACAGAGGCAAACAGAGTTAAATGTATTGAAACAGAGGCAAACAGAGTTGAACAGAGATAAACAGAGTTCAAAAGAGTTAAACAGAGGTAAACAGAGGGAAACAGAGTGAATCAGAATTAAACCGAGGCAAACAGAGTTGAACAGAGTTGAACAGAGGCAAACAGAGTTAAATAGAGTTAAACAGTGGCAAACATAGTTTAAAAGGATTAAACAGAGGCAAACAGAGTTGAATAGATTGAAACAGAGGCAAACAGAGTTCAACAGAGATAAACAGTTCTACAGAGTTAAACAGAGTTAAACAGAGGCAAACAGAGGGAAACAGAGTGAAACTGAGTTAGACGGAGGCATACAGCGTTAAACAGAGTTGAACAGAGGCAAACAGAGTCAAATAGATTGAAACAGAGGCAAGCAGTGTTGAACAGAGATAAACAGAGTTCAACAGAGTTAAACACATGTAAACCGAGGGAAACAGAGTGAAACAGAGTAAAAGCGAGGGAAACAGAGTTGAAGTGAGTTGAACAGAGGCAAACAGAGTTAAACAGAGTTAAACAGAGGCAATCGGAGTTAAACAGATTTAAAAAGTGGCAAACAGAGTGAAATAGATTGAAACAGAGGCAATCAGAGTTCAACAGAGATAAACAGAGTCCAACAGGGTTAAGCAGAGTTAAACAGATGCAAACAGAGGGAAACAGTGAAACAGAGTTAAACAGAGGCATACAGAGTGAAACAGAGTTGAACAGAGGCAAACAGAGTTAAATAGTTTGAAACAGAGGCAAACAGAGTTCAACAGAAATAAACAGAGTTCAACAGAGTTACGCAGAGTTAAACAGAGGGAAACAGGGAAATAGAGTGAAACAGATTTAAACAGAGGCAAATAGAGTTAAACAGAGTTGAACGGAGGCAAACAGAGTTAAATATAGTTAAATGGAGGAAAATAGAGTTAAACAGAGTTAAACAGCGTTAAATAGATTGAAAGAGAGGCAAGCAGATTTCAACAGAGATAAGCAGAGTTCAACAGATTTAAACCGAGTTCAACAGAGGCAAACAGATTTCAACAGAGATAAACAGAGTTCAGCAGAGTTAAACCGTGTTAAACAGAGGTAAACAGAGGGAAACAGAGTGAAACAGAGTTAAACCGAGGCAGGCAGAGTTAAACAGAGTTGAACAGAGGCAAACAGAGTTAAATAGATTGAAACAGATGGAAACAGAGTTGAACAGAGGCGAACAGAGTCAAATAGATTGAAACAGAGGCAAACAGATATGAACAGAGATAAAAAGAGTTCAACAGAGTTAAACACATGTAAACAGAGGCAAACAGAGTGAAACAGAGTTCAACCGAGGCAAACAGAGTTAAACAGTGTTGAACCGAGGTAAACAGAGTTCAACAGATTTAAACAGAGGTAAACAGTGTTAAACAGAGGCAAACAGAGTTAAACAGAGTTAAACAGAGGCAAACAGAGTTAAACAGCGTTAAACAGAGGCAAACAGAGTTAAATAGAGTTAAACAGTGGCAAACAGAGTTAAACAGAATTAAACACAGGCAAACAGAGTTAAATAGATTGAAACAGAGGCAAACAGAGTTCAAAAGAGACATACAGAGATCAACAGAGTTAAACAGAGGCAAACAGAGGGAAACAGAGTGAAACAGAGTTAAACAGAGGCATACAGAGTTAAACAGAGTTGAACAGAAGCAACCAGAGTTAAATAGATTGAAACAGAGGCAAACAGAGTTGAACAGAGATAAACAGTGTTCAACAGAGTTAAACACATGTAAACAGAGGGAAACAGTGTGAAACAGAGTAAAACCGAGGGAAACAGAGTTGAAGTGAGTTGAACAGAGGCAAACAGAGTTAAACAGAGGCAATCGGAGTTAAACAGATTTAAAAAGTGGCAAACAGAGTTAAATAGATTGAACAGAGGCAAGCAGAGTTCAGCAGAGATAAACAGAGTCCAACAGAGTTAAGCAGAGTTAAACAGATGCAAACAGAGGGAAACAGTGAAACAGAGTTAAACAGAGGCATACAGAGTGAAACAGAGTTGAACAGAGGCAAACAGAGTTGAATAGTTTGAAACAGAGGCAAACAGAGTTCAACAGAAATAAACAGAGTTCAACAGAGTTACCTACAGTTAAACAGAGGGAAATAGAGTGAAACAGATTTAAACAGAGGCAAATAGAGTTAAACAGAGTTGAACGGAGGCAAACAGAGTTAAACATAGTTAAATGGAGGAAAATAGAGTTAAACAGAGTTAGACAGCGTTAAATAGATTGAAAGAGAGGCAAGCAGATTTCAACAGTGATAAACAGAGTTCAACTGATTTAAACCGAGTTCAACAGAGGCAAACAGATTTCAACAGAGATAAACAGAGTTCAGCAGAGTTAAACCGAGTTAAACAGAGGTAAACAGAGGGAAACAGAGTGAAACAGAGTTAAACCGAGGCAGGCAGAGTTAAACAGAGTTGAACAGAGGCAAACAGAATTAAATAGATTGAAACAGATGGAAACAGAGTTGAACAGAGATATCAGAGTTCAACAGAGTTAAACAGAGTTTAACAGAGGCAAACAGAGTTCAACAGAGTTAAACAGAGGCAAACAGAGTTAAACAGCGTGAAACAGAGGCAAACAGAGTTAAATAGAGTTAAACAGAGGCAAACAGATTTAAACAGAATTAAACAGAGGCAAACAGATATAAATAGATTGAAACATAGGCAAACAGAGTTCAACAGAGTTAAACAGAGTTTAGCAGAGGCAAACAGATGGAAACAGAGTGAAACAGAGTTAGACAGAGGCATACAGCGATAAAAAGAGTTGAATAGAGGCAAATAGAGTCAAATGGATTGAAACAGAGGCAAACAGAGTTGAACAGAGATATAAAGAGTTGAACAGAGTTAAACACATGTAAACAGAGGGAAAAAGAGTGAAACAGATTTAAACCGAGGCAAACAGAGTTAAACAGAGTTGAACAGCGGTAAATAGAGTTAAACAGAGTTAAACAGAGGCAAACAGTGTTAAACAGAGATAAACAGAGTTAAACACAGGTAAAGAGAGGCGAACAGATTTAAACATAAGCAAACAGAGGTCAACAGTTTTGAACAGATTTAAACAGAGTTAAACTGATTTAAACAGAGTTAAACAGAGGCAAACAGAGTTCCAAAGAGTTAAACAGAGTTGAACAGGGGCAAACAGAGGGAAACAGAGTGAAATAGAGTAAAACAGAGCCATACAGAGTTAAACAGAATTAAACAGAGTTAAACAGAGGCAAACAGAGTTATACAGAGTTAAACAGAGGCAAACAGAGTTAAACAGCGTTACACAGAGGCAAACAGAGTTAAATAGAGTTAAACAGAGGCAAACAGAGTTAAACAGAATTAAACACAGGCAAACAGAGTTAAATAGATTGAAACAGAGGCAAACAGAGTTCAAAAGAGACATACAGAATTCAACAGAGTTAAACAGAGGCAAACAGAGGGAAACAGAGTGAAACAGAGTTAAACAGAGGCATACAGAGTTAAAAAGAGATGAACAGAGGCAACCAGAGTTAAATAGATTGAAACAGACGCAAACAGAGTGGAACAGAGATAAACAGAGTTCAACAGAGTTAAATACATGTAAACAGAGGGAAACAGAGTGAAACAGAGTAAAAGCGAGGGATACAGAGTTGAAGTGAGTTGACAGAGGCAAACAGAGTTAAACAGAGTTAAACAGAGGCAATCGGAGTTAAACAGATTTAAAAAGTGGCAAACAGAGTTAAATAGATTGAAACAGGGGCAAGCAGAGTTCAACAGAGATAAACAGAGTCCAACAGAGTTAAGCAGAGTTAAACAGATGCAAACAGAGGGAAACAGTGAAACAGAGTTAAACAGAGGCATACAGAGTGAAACAGAGTTGAACAGAGGCAAACAGAGTTAAATAGTTTGAAACAGAGGCAAACAGAGTTCAACAGAAATAAACAGAGTTCAACAGATTTACGCAGAGTTAAACAGAGGGAAACAGGGAAATAGAATGAAACAGATTTAAACAGAGGCAAATAGAGGTAAACAGAGTTGAACGGAGGCAAACAGAGTTAAACATAGTTAAATGGAGGAAAATAGAGTTAAACAGAGTTAAACAGCGTTAAATAGATTGAAAGGGAGGCAAGCAGAATTCAACAGAGATAAACAGAGTTCAACAGATTTAAACCGAGTTCAACAGAGGCAAACAGATTTCAACAGAGATAAACAGAGTTCAGCAGAGTTAAACCGAGTTAAACAGAGGTTAACAGAGGGAAACAGAGTGAAACAGAGTTAAACCGAGGCAGGCAGAGTTAAACAGAGTTGAACAGAGGCAAAAAGAGTTAAATAGATTGAAACAGATGGAAACAGAGTTGAACATAGGCAAACAGAGTCAAATAGATTGAAACAGAGGCAAACAGAGTTGAACAGAGATAAAAAGAGTTCAACAGAGTTAAAAACATGTAAACAGAGGCAAACAGAGTGAAACAGAGTTCAACCGAGGCAAACAGAGTTAAACAGTGTTGAACCGAGGTAAACAGAGTTAAACAGAGTTAAACAGAGGCAAACAGTTTTAAACAGAGATAAACAGAGTTAAACAGAGTTAAACAGAGGCAAACAGAGTTAAACAGCGTTAAACAGAGGCAAACAGAGTTAAATAGAGTTAAACAGTGGCAAACAGAGTTAAACAGAATTATACACAGGCAAACAGATTTAAATAGATTGAAACAGAGGCAAACAGAGTTCAAAAGAGACATACAGAGTTCAAGAGAGTTAAACAGAGGCAAACAGAGGGAAACAGGTTGAAACAGAGTTAAACAGAGGCATACAGAGTTAAACAGAGTTGAACAGAGGCAACCAGAGTTAAATAGATTGAAACAGACGCAAACAGAGTTGAACAGAGATAAACAGAGTTCAACAGAGTTAAACACATGTAAACAGAGGGAAACAGAGTGAAACAGAGTAAAACCGAGGGAAACAGAGTTGAAGTGAGTTGAACAGAGGCAAACAGAGTTAAACAGAGGCAATCGGAGTTAAACAGATTTAAAAAGTGGCAAACAGAATTAAATAGATTGAACAGAGGCAAGCAGAGTTCAACAGAGATAAACAGAGTCCAACAGAGTTAACCAGAGTTAAACAGATGCAAACAGAGGGAAACAGTAAAACAGAGTTAAACAGAGGCATACAGAGTTAAACAGAGGGAAACAGAGGGAAATAGAGTGAAACAGATTTAAACAGAGGCATATCGAGTTAAACAGAGTTGAACGGAGGCAAACAGAGTTAAACATAGTTAAATGGAGGAAAATAGAGTTAAACAGAGTTAAACAGCGTTAAATAGATTGAAAGAGAGGCAAGCAGATTTCAACAGAGATAAACAGAGTTCAACAGATTTAAACCGAGTTCAACAGAGGCAAACAGATTTCAACAGAGATAAACAGAGTTCAGCAGAGTTAAACCGAGTTAAACAGAGGTAAACAGAGGGAAACAGAGTGAAACAGAGTTAAACCGAGGCAGGCAGAGTTAAACAGAGTTGAACAGAGGCAAACAGAGTTAAATAGATTGAAACAGATGGAAACAGAGTTGAACAAAGTTAAACCGAGGCAGGCAGAGTTAAACAGAGTTGAACAGAGGCAAACAGAGTTAAATAGATTGAAAAAGATGGAAACAGAGTTGAACAGAGATATCAGAGTTCAACAGAGTTAAACAGAGTTTAACAGAGGCAAACAGAGTTCAACAGAGTTAAACAGAGGCAAACAGAGTTAAACAGTGTGAAACAGAGGCAAACAGAGTTAAATAGAGTTAAACAGAGGCAAACAGAGTTAAACAGAATTAAACAGAGGCAAACAGAGTTAAATAGATTGAAACATAGGCAAACAGAGTTCAGCAGAGTTGAACAGAGTTAAACAGAAGCAAACAGAGCGAAACAGAGTGAAACAGATTTAGACGGAGGCATACAGCGATAAAAAGAGTTGAATAGAGGCATATAGAGTCAAATGGATTGAAACAGAGGCAAACAGAGTTAAACAGAGATATAAAGAGTTCAACGGAGTTAAACAAATGTAAACAGAGGGAAACAGAGTGAAACAGAGTTAAACCGAGGCAAACAGAGTTAAACAGAGTTGAACAGCGGTAAACAGAGTTAAACAGAGTTAAACAGAGGCAAACAGTGTTAAACAGAGATAAACAGAGTTAAACACAGGTAAAGAGATGCGAACAGAGTTAAACATAAGCAAACAGAGGTCAACAGATTTGAACAGATTTAAACAGAGTTAAACTGATTTAAACAGAGTTAAACAGAGGCAAACAGAGTTCCAAAGAGTTAAACAGAGTTGAACAGGGGCAAACAGAGGGAAACAGAGTGAAATAGAGTAAAACAGAGCCATACAGAGTTAAACAGAATTAAACAGAGTTGAACAGAGGCAAACAGAGTTAAACAGAGACAAACAGAGTTAAACAGAGGCAAACAGTGTTCAACAGAGTTAAACAGAGTATTAGAGAGTTAAACTGAGTTAAACAGAGGCAATCAGAGTTAAACAGCGTTAAACAGAAGCAAACAGAGTTAAATAGAGTTAAATAGAGGCAAACAGATTTAAACAGAATTAAACTGAGGCAAACAGAGTTAAAAAGAGATGAACAGAGGCAAACAGAGTTAAACAGAGTTAAAAGAGGCATACAGATTTAAACAGAGTTAAACAGAGGCAAACAGAGTTAAACAGCGTTAAACAGAGGCAAAGAGAGTTAAATAGAGTTAAACAGTGGCAAACAGAGTTCAACAGAGACATACAGAGTTCAACAGAGTTAAACAGAGGCAAACAGCGGGAAACAGAGTGAAACAGAGTTAAACAGAGGCAAACAGAGTTAAATGTATTGAAACAGAGGCAAACAGAGTTGAACAGAGATAAACAGAGTTCAAAAGAGTTAAACAGAGGTAAACAGAGGGAAACGGAGTGAAACAGAATTAAACCGAGGCAAACACAGTTGAACAGAGTTGAACAGAGGCAAACAGAGTTAAATAGAGTTAAACAGTGGCAAACATAGTTAAAAAGGATTAAACAGAGGCAAACAGAGTTAAATAGATTGAAACAGAGGCAAACAGAGTTCAACAGAGATAAACAGCTCTACGGAGTTAAACAGAGTTACACAGAGGCAAACAGAGGGAAACAGAGTGAAACTGAGTTAGACGGAGGCATACAGCGTTAAACAGAGTTGAACAGAGGCAAACAGAGTCAAATAGATTGAAACAGAGGCAAACAGAGTTGAACAGAGATAAAAAGAGTTCAACAGAGTTAAACAGCGGTAAACAGAGGCAAACAGAGTGAAACAGAGTTCAACCGAGGCAAACAGAGTTAAACAGTGTTGAACCGAGGTAAACAGAGTTAAACAGTGTTGAACAGAGGCAAACAGTGTTAAACAGAGATAAACAGATTTAAACAGAGTTAAACAGAATTAAACACAGGCAAACAGAGTTAAATAGATTGAAACAGAGGCAAACAGAGTTCAAAAGAGACATACAGAATTCAACAGAGTTAAACAGAGGCAAACAGATTTAAACAGAGTTAAACAGAGGCATACAGAGTTAAACAGAGTTCAACCGAGGCAAACAGAGTTAAACAGTGTTGAACCGAGGTAAACAGAGTTAAACAGAGGCAAACAGTGTTAAACAGAGATAAACAGAGTTAAACAGAGTTAAACAGAGGCAAACAGAGTTAAACAGCGTTAAACAGAGGCAAACAGAGTTAAATAGAGTTAAACAGTGGCAAACAGAGTAACAGAATTAAACAGAGGCAACCAGAGTTAAATAGATTGAAACAGACGCAAACAGAGTTGAACAGAGACAAACAGAGTTCAACAGAGTTAAACACATGTAAAACAGAGGGAAACAGAGTGAAACAGAGTAAAACCGAGGGAAACAGAGTTGAACTGAGTTGAACAGAGGCAAACAGAGTTACACAGAGTTAAACAGAGGCAATCGGAGTTAAACAGATTTAAAAAGTGGCAAACAGAGTTAAATAGATTGAAACAGAGGCAAACAGAGTTCAACAGAAATAAACAGAGTTCAACAGAGTTACGCAGAGTTAAACAGAGGGAAACAAAGGCAAACAGAGTTAAACTGATTTAAACAGAGGCAAATAGAGTTAAACAGAGTTGAACGGAGGCAAACAGAGTTAAACATAGTTAAATGGAGGAAAATAGAGTTAAACAGAGTTAAACAGCGTTAAATAGATTGAAAGAGAGGCAAGCAGATTTCAACAGAGATAAACAGAAGTTCAGCAGAGTTAAACCGAGTTAAACAGAGGTAAACAGAGGGAAACAGAGTGAAACAGAATTAAAGCGAGGCAGGCAGAGTTAAACAGAGTTGAACAGAGGCAAACAGAGTTAAATAGATTGAAACAGTTGGAAACAGAGTTGAACAGAGGCAAACAGAGTCAAATAGATTGAAACAGAGGCAAACAGAGTTGAACAGAGATAAAGAGAGTTCAACAGAGTTAAACACATGTAAACAAAGGCAAACAGAGTGAAACAGAGTTCAACCGAGGCAAACAGAGTTAAACAGTTTTGAACCGAGGTAAACAGAGTTAAACAGAGTTAAACAGAGGCAAACAGTGTTAAGCAGAGATAAACAGAGTTAAGCAGAGTTAAACAGAGGCAAACAGAGTTAAACAGCGTTAAACAGAGGCAAACAGAGTTAAATAGAGTTAAACAGTGGCAAACAGAGTTAAACAGAATTAAACACAGGCAAACAGAGTTAAATAGATTGAAACAGAGGCAAACAGAGTTCAAAAGAGACATACAGAATTCAAGAGAGTTAAACAGAGGCAAACAGAGGGAAACAGAGTGAAACAGAGTTAACCAGAGGCATACAGAGTTAAACAGAGTTGAACAGAGGCAACCAGAGTTAAATAGATTGAAACAGACGCAAACAGAGTTGAACAGAGATAAACAGAGTTCAACAGAGTTAAACACATGTAAACAGAGGGAAACAGAGTGAAACAGAGTAAAAGCGAGGGAAACAGAGTTGAAGTGAGTTGAACAGAGGCAAACAGAGTTAAACAGAGTTAAACAGAGGCAATCGGAGTTAAACAGATTTAAAAAGTGGCAAACAGAGTTAAATAGATTGAAACAGAGGCAAGCAGAGTTCAACAGAGATAAACAGAGTCCAACAGAGCTAAGCAGAGTTAAACAGATGCAAACAGAGGGAAACAGTGAAACAGAGTTAAACAGAGGCATACAGAGTGAAACAGAGTTGAACAGAGGCAAACAGAGTTAAATAGTTTGAAACAGAGGCAAACAGAGTTCAACAGAAATAAACAGAGTTCAACAGAGTTACCTAGAGTTAAACAGAGGGAAATAGAGTGAAACAGATTTAAACAGAGGCAAATAGAGTTAAACAGAGTTGAACGGAGGCAAACAGAGTTAAACATAGTTAAATGGAGGAAAATAGAGTTAAACAGAGTTAAACAGCGTTAAATAGATTGAAAGAGAGGCAAGCAGATTTCAACAGAGATAAACAGAGTTCAACAGATTTAAACCGAGTTCAACAGAGGCAAACAGATTTCAACAGAGATAAACAGAGTTCAGCAGAGTTAAACCGAGTTAAACAGAGGTAAACAGAGGGAAACAGAGTGAAACAGAGTTAAACCGAGGCAGGCAGAGTTAAACAGAGTTGAACCGAGGCAAACAGAGTTAAACAGAGGTAAACAGAGGCAAACAGAGTTGAACAGAGGCAAAAAGAGTCAAATAGATTGAAACAGAGGCAAACAGAGTTGAACAGAGATAAAAAGAGTTCACAGAGTTAAACACATGTAAACAGAGGCAAACAGAGTGAAACAGAGTTCAACCGAGGCAAACAGAGTTAAACAGTGCTGAACCGAGGTAAACAGAGTTAAACAGAGTTAAACAGAGGCAAACAGTGTTAAACAGAGATAAACAGAGTTAAACAGAGTTAAACAGAGGCAAAGAGAGTTAAACAGCGTTTAACAGAGGCAAACAGAGTTAAATAGAGTTAAACAGTGGCAAACAGAGTTAAACAGAATTAAACACAGGCAAACAGAGTTAAATAGATTGAAACAGAGGCAAACAGAGTTCAAAAGAGACATACAGAGTTCAACAGAGTTAAACAGAGGCAAACAGAGGGAAACAGGTTGAAACAGAGTTAAACAGAGGCATACAGAGTTAAACAGAGTTGAACAGAGGCAACCAGAGTTAAATAGATTGAAACAGACGCAAACAGAGTTGAGCAGAGATAAACAGAGTTCAACAGAGTTAAACACATGTAAACAGAGGGAAACAGAGTGAAACAGAGTAAAACCGAGGGAAACAGATTTGAAGTGAGTTGAACAGAGGCAAGCAGAGTTAAACAGAGGCAATCGGAGTTAAACAGATTTAAAAAGTGGCAAACAGAATTAAATAGATTGAACAGAGGCAAGCAGAGTTCAACAGAGATAAACAGAGTCCAACAGAGTTAAACAGAGTTAAACAGATGCAAACAGAGGGAAACAGTGAAACAGAGTTAAACAGAGGCATACAGAATTAAACAGAGGGAAACAGAGGGAAATAGAGTGTAACAGATTTAAACAGAGGCAAATAGAGTTAAACAGAGTTGAACGGAGGCAAACAGAGTTAAACATAGTTAAATGGAGGAAAATAGAGTTAAACAGAGTTAAACAGCGTTAAATAGATTGAAAGAGAGGGAAGCAGATTTCAACAGAGATAAACAGAGTTCAACAGATTTAAACCGAGTTCAACAGAGGCAAACAGATTTCAACAGAGATAAACAGAGTTCAGCAGAGTTAAACCGAGTTAAACAGAGGTAAACAGAGGGAAACAGAGTGAAACAGAGTTAAACCGAGGCAGGCAGAGTTAAACAGAGTTGAACAGAGGCAAACAGAGTTAAATAGATTGAAACAGATGGAAACAGAGTTGAACAGAGATGTCAGAGTTCAACAGAGTTAAACAGAGTTTAACAGAGGCAAACAGAGTTCAACAGAGTTAAACAGAGGCAAACAGAGTTAAACAGCGTGAAACAGAGGCAAACAGAGTTAAATAGAGTTAAACAGAGGCAAACAGAGTTAAACAGAATTAAACAGAGGCAAACAGAGTTAAATAGATTGAAACATAGGCAAACAGAGTTCAACAGAGTTGAACAGAGTTAAACAGAGGCAAACAGAGGGAAACAGAGAGAAACAGAGTTAGACGGAGGCATACAGCGATAAAAAGAGTTGAATAGAGGCAAATAGAGTCAAATGGGTTGAAACAGAGGCAAACAGAGTTGAACAGAGATATAAAGAGTTCAACGGAGTTAAACAAATGTAAACAGAGGGAAACAGAGTGAAACAGAGTTAAACCGAGGCAAACAGAGTTAAACAGAGTTGAACAGCGGTAAACAGAGTTAAACAGAGTTAAACAGAGGCAAACAGTGTTAAACAGAGATAAACAGAGTTAAACACAGGTAAAGAGATGCGAACAGAGTTAAACATAAGCAAACAGAGGTCAACAGATTTGAACAGATTTAAACAGAGTTAAACTGATTTAAACAGAGTTAAACAGAGGCAAACAGAGTTCCAAAGAGTTAAACAGAGTTGAACAGGGGCAAACAGAGGGAAACAGAGTGAAATAGAGTAAAACAGAGCCATACAGAGTTAAACAGAATTAAACAGAGTTGAACAGAGGCAAACAGAGTTAAACAGAGGCAAACAGAGTTAAGCAGAGGCAAACAGAGTTCAACAGAGTTAAACAGAGTATTAGAGAGTTAAACTGAGTTAAACAGAGGCAATCAGAGTTAAACAGCGTTAAGCAGAAGCAAACAGAGTTAAATAGAGTTAAATAGAGGCAAACACATTTAAACAGAATTAAACTGAGGCAAACAGAGTTAAAAAGAGATGAACAGAGGCAAACAGAGTTCAACAGAGTTAAAAGAGGCATACAGATTTAAACAGAGTTAAACAGAGGCAAACAGAGTTAAACAGCGTTAAACAGAGGCAAAGAGAGTTAAATAGAGTTAAACAGTGGCAAACAGAGTTCAACAGAGACATAGAGAGTTCAACAGAGTTAAACAGAGGCAAACAGCGGGAAACAGAGTTAAACAGAGTTAAACAGAGGCAAACAGAGTTAAATTTATTGAAACAGAGGCAAACAGAGTTGAACAGAGATAAACAGAGTTCAAAAGAGTTAAACAGAGGTAAACAGAGGGAAACGGAGTGAAACAGAATTAAACCGAGGCAAACAGAGTTGAACAGAGTTGAACAGAGGCAAACAGAGTTAAATAGAGTTAAACAGTGGCAAACATAGTTAAAAAGGATTAAACAGAGGCAAACAGAGTTAAATAGATTGAAACAGAGGCAAACAGAGTTCAACAGAGATAAACAGCTCTACGGAGTTAAACAGAGTTACACAGAGGCAAACAGAGGGAAACAGAGTGAAACTGAGTTAGACGGAGGCATACAGCGTTAAACAGAGTTGAACAGAGGCAAACAGAGTTAAATAGATTGAAACAGATGGAAACAGAGTTGAACAGAGGCAAACAGAGTCAAATAGATTGAAACAGAGGCAAACAGAGTTGAACAGATATAAAGAGAGTTCAACAGAGTTAAACACATGTAAACAGAGGCAAACAGAGTGAAACAGAGTTCAACCGAGGCAAACAGAGTTAAACAGTTTTGAACCGAGGTAAACAGAGTTAAACAGAGTTAAACAGAGGCAAACAGTGTTAAACAGAGATAAACAGAGTTAAACAGAGTTAAAAAGAGGCAAACAGAGTTAAACAGCGTTAAACAGAGGCAAACAGAGTTAAATAGAGTTAAACAGTGGCAAACAGAGTTAAACAGAATTAAACACAGGCAAACAGAGTTAAATAGATTGAAACAAAGGCAAACAGAGTTCAAAAGAGACATACAGAATTCAAGAGAGTTAAACAGAGGCAAACAGAGGGAAACAGAGTGAAACAGAGTTAACCAGAGGCATACAGAGTTAAACAGAGTTGAACAGAGGCAACCAGAGTTAAATAGATTGAAACAGAGGCAAACAGAGTTCAAAAGAGACATACAGAGTTCAACAGAGATAAACAGAGGCAAACAGAGGGAAACAGAGTAAAACCGAGGGAAACAGAGTTGAAGTGAGTTGAACAGAGGCAAACAGAGTTAAACAGAGTTAAACAGAGGCAATCGGAGTTAAACAGATTTCAAAAGTGGCAAACAGAGTTAAATAGATTGAAACAGAGGCAAGCAGAGTTCAACAGAGATAAACAGAGTCCAACAGAGTTAAGCAGAGTTAAACAGATGCAAACAGAGGGAAACAGTGAAACAGAGTTAAACAGAGGCATACAGAGTGAAACAGAGTTGAACAGAGGCAAACAGAGTTAAATAGTTTGAAAGAGAGGCAAACAGAGTTCAACAGAAATAAACAGAGTTCAACAGAGTTACGCAGAGTTAAACAGAGGGAAATAGAGTGAAACAGATTTAAACAGAGGCAAATAGAGTTAAACAGAGTTGAACGGAGGCAAACAGAGTTAAACATAGTTAAATGGAGGAAAATAGAGTTAAACAGAGTTAAACAGCGTTAAATAGATTGAAAGAGAGGGAAGCAGATTTCAACAGAGATAAACAGAGTTCAACAGATTTAAACCGAGTTCAACAGAGGCAAACAGATTTCAACAGAGATAAACAGAGTTCAGCAGAGTTAAACCGAGTTAAACAGAGGTAAACAGAGGGAAACAGAGTGAAACAGAGTTAAACCGAGGCAGGCAGAGTTAAACAGAGTTGAACAGAGGCAAACAGAGTTAAATAGATTGAAACAGATGGAAACAGAGTTGAACAAAGTTAAACCGAGGCAGGCAGAGTTAAACAGAGTTGAACAGAGGCAAACAGAGTTAAATAGATTGAAACAGATGGAAACAGAGTTGAACAGAGATATCAGAGTTCAACAGAGTTAAACAGAGTTTAACAGAGGCAAACAGAGTTCAACAGAGTTAAACAGAGGCAAACAGAGTTAAACAGTGTGAAACAGAGGCAAACAGAGTTAAATAGAGTTAAACAGAGGCAAACAGAGTTAAACAGAATTAAACAGAGGCAAACAGAGTTAAATAGATTGAAACATAGGCAAACAGAGTTCAGCAGAGTTGAACAGAGTTAAACAGAAGCAAACAGAGGGAAACAGAGTGAAACAGATTTAGACGGAGGCATACAGCGATAAAAAGAGTTGAATAGAGGCATATAGAGTCAAATGGATTGAAACAGAGGCAAACAGAGTTAAACAGAGATATAAAGAGTTCAACGGAGTTAAACAAATGTAAACAGAGGGAAACAGAGTGAAACAGAGTTAAACCGAGGCAAACAGAGTTAAACAGAGTTGAACAGCGGTAAACAGAGTTAAACAGAGTTAAACAGAGGCAAACAGTGTTAAACAGAGATAAACAGAGTTAAACACAGGTAAAGAGATGCGAACAGAGTTAAACATAAGCAAACAGAGGTCAACAGATTTGAACAGATTTAAACAGAATTAAACTGATTTAAACAGAGTTAAACAGAGGCAAACAGAGTTCCAAAGAGTTAAACAGAGTTGAACAGGGGCAAACAGAGGGAAACAGAGTGAAATAGAGTAAAACAGAGCCATACAGAGTTAAACAGAATTAAACAGAGTTGAACAGAGGCAAACAGAGTTAAACAGAGACAAACAGAGTTAAACAGAGGCAAACAGTGTTCAACAGAGTTAAACAGAGTATTAGAGAGTTAAACTGAGTTAAACAGAGGCAATCAGAGTTAAACAGCGTTAAACAGAAGCAAACAGAGTTAAATAGAGTTAAATAGAGGCAAACAGATTTAAACAGAATTAAACTGAGGCAAACAGAGTTAAAAAGAGATGAACAGAGGCAAACAGAGTTCAACAGAGTTAAAAGAGGCATACAGATTTAAACAGAGTTAAACAGAGGCAAACAGAGTTAAACAGCGTTAAACAGAGGCAAAGAGAGTTAAATAGAGTTAAACAGTGGCAAACAGAGTTCAACAGAGACATACAGAGTTCAACAGAGTTAAACAGAGGCAAACAGCGGGAAACAGAGTGAAACAGAGTTAAACAGAGGCAAACAGAGTTAAATGTATTGAAACAGAGGCAAACAGAGTTGAACAGAGATAAACAGAGTTCAAAAGAGTTAAACAGAGGTAAATTGAGGGAAACGGAGTGAAACAGAATTAAACCGAGGCAAACAGAGTTGAACAGAGTTGAACAGAGGCAAACAGAGTTAAATAGAGTTAAACAGTGGCAAACATAGTTAAAAAGGATTAAACAGAGGCAAACAGAGTTAAATAGATTGAAACAGAGGCAAACAGAGTTCAACAGAGATAAACAGCTCTACGGAGTTAAACAGAGTTACACAGAGGCAAACAGAGGGAAACAGAGTGAAACTGAGTTAGACGGAGGCATACAGCGTTAAACAGAGTTGAACAGAGGCAAACAGAGTCAAATAGATTGAAACAGAGGCAAACAGAGTTGAACAGAGATAAAAAGAGTTCAACAGAGTTAAACAGCGGTAAACAGAGGCAAACAGAGTGAAACAGAGTTCAACCGAGGCAAACAGAGTTAAACAGTGTTGAACCGAGGTAAACAGATTTAAACAGTGTTAAACAGAGGCAAACAGTGTTAAACAGAGATAAACAGATTTAAACAGAGTTAAACAGAATTAAACACAGGCAAACAGAGTTAAATAGATTGAAACAGAGGCAAACAGAGTTCAAAAGAGACATACAGAATTCAACAGAGTTAAACAGAGGCAAACAGATTTAAACAGAGTTAAACAGAGGCATACAGAGTTAAACAGAGTTCAACCGAGGCAAACAGAGTTAAACAGTGTTGAACCGAGGTAAACAGAGTTAAACAGAGGCAAACAGTGTTAAACAGAGATAAACAGAGTTAAACAGAGTTAAACAGAGGCAAACAGATTTAAACAGCGTTAAACAGAGGCAAACAGAGTTAAATAGAGTTAAACAGTGGCAAACAGAGTTAAACAGAATTAAACAGAGGCAACCAGAGTTAAATAGATTGAAACAGACGCAAACAGAGTTGAACAGAGACAAACAGAGTTCAACAGAGTTAAACACATGCAAACAGAGGGAAACAGAGTGAAACAGAGTAAAACCGAGGGAAACAGAGTTGAACTGAGTTGAACAGAGGCAAACAGAGTTACACAGAGTTAAACAGAGGCAATCGGAGTTAAACAGATTTAAAAAGTGGCAAACAGAGTTAAATAGATTGAAACAGAGGCAAGCAGAGTTCAACAGAGATAAGCAGAGTCCAACAGAGTTAAGCAGAGTTAAACAGATGCAAATAGAGGGAAACAGTGAAACAGAGTTGAACAGAGGCAAACAGAGTTAAATAGTTTGAAACAGAGGCAAACAGAGTTCAACAGAAATAAACAGAGTTCAACAGAGTTACGCAGAGTTAAACAGAGGGAAACAAAGGCAAACAGAGTTAAACAGATTTAAACAGAGGCAAATAGAGTTAAACAGAGTTGAACGGAGGCAAACAGAGTTAAACATAGTTAAATGGAGGAGAATAGAGTTAAACAGAGTTAAACAGCGTTAAATAGATTGAAAGAGAGGCAAGCAGATTTCAACAGAGATAAACAGAGTTCAGCAGAGTTAAACCGAGTTAAACAGAGGTAAACAGAGGGAAACAGAGTGAAACAGAATTAAAGCGAGGCAGGCAGAGTTAAACAGAGTTGAACAGAGGCAAACAGAGTTAAATAGATTGAAACAGATGGAAACAGAGTTGAACAGAGGCAAACAGAGTCAAATAGATTGAAACAGAGGCAAACAGAGTTGAACAGAGATAAAGAGAGTTCAACAGAGTTAAACACATGTAAACAAAGGCAAACAGAGTGAAACAGAGTTCAACCGAGGCAAACAGAGTTAAACAGTTTTGAACCGAGGTAAACAGAGTTAAACAGAGGCAAACAGTGTTAAACAGAGATAAACAGAGTTAAACAGAGTTAAACAGAGGCAAACAGAGTTAAACAGCGTTAAACAGAGGCAAACAGAGTTAAATAGAGTTAAACAGTGGCAAACAGAGTTAAACAGAATTAAACACAGGCAAACAGAGTTAAATAGATTGAAACAGAGGCAAACAGAGTTCAAAAGAGACATACAGAATTCAAGAGAGTTAAACAGAGGCAAACAGAGGGAAACAGAGTGAAACAGAGTTAACCAGAGGCATACAGAGTTAAACAGAGTTGAACAGAGGCAACCAGAGTTAAATAGATTGAAACAGACGCAAACAGAGTTGAACATAGATAAACAGAGTTCAACAGAGTTAAACACATGTAAACAGAGGGAAACAGAGTGAAACAGAGTAAAAGCGAGGGAAACAGAGTTGAAGTGAGTTGAACAGAGGCAAACAGAGTTAAACAGAGTTAAACAGAGGCAATCGGAGTTAAACAGATTTAAAAAGTGGCAAACAGAGTTAAATAGATTGAAACAGAGGCAAGCAGAGTTCAACAGAGATAAACAGAGTCCAACAGAGCTAAGCAGAGTTAAACAGATGCAAACAGAGGGAAACAGTGAAACAGAGTTAAACAGAGGCATACAGAGTGAAACAGAGTTGAACAGAGGCAAACAGAGTTAAATAGTTTGAAACAGAGGCAAACAGAGTTCAACAGAAATAAACAGAGTTCAACAGATTTACCTAGAGTTAAACAGAGGGAAATAGAGTGAAACAGATTTAAACAGAGGCAAATAGATTTAAACAGAGTTGAACGGAGGCAAACAGAGTTAAACATAGTTAAATGGAGGAAAATAGAGTTAAACAGAGTTAAACAGCGTTAAATAGATTGAAAGAGAGGCAAGCAGATTTCAACAGAGATAAACAGAGTTCAACAGATTTAAACCGAGTTCAACAGAGGCAAACAGATTTCAACAGAGATAAACAGAGTTCAGCAGAGTTAAACCGAGTTAAACAGAGGTAAACAGAGGGAAACAGAGTGAAACAGAGTTAAACCGAGGCAGGCAGAGTTAAACAGAGTTGAACAGAGGCAAACAGAGTTAAACAGAGGTAAACAGAGGCAAACAGAGTTGAACAGAGGCAAAAAGAGTCAAATAGATTGAAACAGAGGCAAACAGAGTTGAACAGAGATAAAAAGAGTTCAACAGAGTTAAACACATGTAAACAGAGGCAAACAGAGTGAAACAGAGTTCAACCGAGGCAAACAGAGTTAAACAGTGTTGAACCGAGGTAAACAGAGTTAAACAGAGTTAAACAGAGGCAAACAGAGTTAAACAGCGTTTAACAGAGGCAAACAGAGTTAAATAGAGTTAAACAGTGGCAAACAGAGTTAAACAGAATTAAACACAGGCAAACAGAGTTAAATAGATTGAAACAGAGGCAAACAGAGTTAAACAGAGGCATACAGAGTTAAACAGAGTTGAACAGAGGCAACCAGAGTTAAATAGATTGAAACAGACGCAAACAGAGTTGAGCAGAGATAAACAGAGTTCAACAGAGTTAAACACATGTAAACAGAGGGAAACAGAGTGAAACAGAGTAAAACCGAGGGAAACAGATTTGAAGTGAGTTGAACAGAGGCAAGCAGAGTTAAACAGAGGCAATCGGAGTTAAACAGATTTAAAAAGTGGCAAACAGAATTAAATAGATTGAACAGAGGCAAGCAGAGTTCAACAGAGATAAACAGAGTCCTTCAGAGTTAAACAGAGTTAAACAGATGCCAACAGAGGGAAACAGTGAAACAGAGTTAAACAGAGGCATACAGAGTTAAACAGAGGGAAACAGAGGGAAATAGAGTGAAACAGATTTAAACAGAGGCAAATAGAGTTAAACAGAGTTGAACGGAGGCAAACAGAGTTAAACATAGTTAAATGGAGGAAAATAGAGTTAAACAGAGTTAAACAGCGTTAAATAGATTGAAAGAGAGGGAAGCAGATTTCAACAGAGATAAACAGAGTTCAACAGATTTAAACCGAGTTCAACAGAGGCAAACAGATTTCAACAGAGATAAACAGAGTTCAGCAGAGTTAAACCGAGTTAAACAGAGGTAAACAGAGGGAAACAGAGTGAAACAGAGTTAAACCGAGGCAGGCAGAGTTAAACAGAGTTGAACAGAGGCAAACAGAGTTAAATAGATTGAAACAGATGGAAACAGAGTTGAACAGAGATATCAGAGTTCAACAGAGTTAAACAGAGTTTAACAGAGGCAAACAGAGTTCAACAGAGTTAAACAGAGGCAAACAGAGTTAAACAGCGTGAAACAGAGGCAAACAGAGTTAAATAGAGTTAAACAGAGGCAAACAGAGTTAAACAGAATTAAACAGAGGCAAACAGAGTTAAATAGATTGAAACATAGGCAAACAGAGTTCAACAGAGTTGAACAGAGTTAAACAGAGGCAAACAGAGGGAAACAGAGAGAAACAGAGTTAGACGGAGGCATACAGCGATAAAAAGAGTTGAATAGAGGCAAATAGATTCAAATGGGTTGAAACAGAGGCAAACAGAGTTGAACAGAGATATAAAGAGTTCAACGGAGTTAAACAAATGTAAACAGAGGGAAACAGAGTGAAACAGAGTTAAACCGAGGCAAACAGAGTTAAACAGAGTTGAACAGCGGTAAACAGAGTTAAACAGAGTTAAACAGAGGCAAACAGTGTTAAACAGAGATAAACAGAGTTAAACACAGGTAAAGAGATGCGAACAGAGTTAAACATAAGCAAACAGAGGTCAACAGATTTGAACAGATTTAAACAGAGTTAAACTGATTTAAACAGAGTTAAACAGAGGCAAACAGAGTTCCAAAGAGTTAAACAGAGTTGAACAGGGGCAAACAGAGGGAAACAGAGTGAAATAGAGTAAAACAGAGCCATACAGAGTTAAACAGAATTAAACAGAGTTGAACAGAGGCAAACAGAGTTAAACAGAGGCAAACAGAGGGAAACAGTGAAACAGAGTTAAACAGAGGCATACAGAGTTAAACAGAGGGAAACAGAGGGAAATAGAGTGAAACAGATTTAAACAGAGGCAAATAGAGTTAAACAGAGTTGAACGGAGGCAAACAGAGTTAAACATAGTTAAATGGAGGAAAATAGAGTTAAACAGAGTTAAACAGCGTTAAATAGATTGAAAGAGAGGGAAGCAGATTTCAACAGAGATAAACAGAGTTCAACAGATTTAAACCGAGTTCAACAGAGGCAAACAGATTTCAACAGAGATAAACAGAGTTCAGCAGAGTTAAACCGAGTTAAACAGAGGTAAACAGAGGGAAACAGAGTGAAACAGAGTTAAACCGAGGCAGGCAGAGTAAAACAGAGTTGAACAGAGGCAAACAGAGTTAAATAGATTGAAACAGATGGAAACAGAGTTGAACAGAGATATCAGAGTTCAACAGAGTTAAACAGAGTTTAACAGAGGCAAACAGAGTTCAACAGAGTTAAACAGAGGCAAACAGAGTTAAACAGCGTGAAACAGAGGCAAACAGAGTTAAATAGAGTTAAACAGAGGCAAACAGAGTTAAACAGAATTAAACAGAGGCAAACAGAGTTAAATAGATTGAAACATAGGCAAACAGAGTTCAACAGAGTTGAACAGAGTTAAACAGAGGCAAACAGA
Source organism: Isurus oxyrinchus (assembly GCA_026770705.1). Lineage (NCBI taxonomy): Eukaryota > Metazoa > Chordata > Chondrichthyes > Lamniformes > Lamnidae > Isurus > Isurus oxyrinchus. The sequence continues at coordinate 42,158 of JANJGN010001487.1, forward strand.
GGGAAACAGAGAGAAACAGAGTTAGACGGAGGCATACAGCGATAAAAAAGAGTTGAATAGAGGCAAATAGAGTCAAATGGGTTGAAACAGAGGCAAACAGAGTTGAACAGAGATATAAAGAGTTCAACGGAGTTAAACAAATGTAAACAGAGGGAAACAGAGTGAAACAGAGTTAAACCGAGGCAAACAGAGTTAAACAGAGTTGAACAGCGGTAAACAGAGTTAAACAGAGTTAAACAGAGGCAAACAGTGTTAAACAGAGATAAACAGAGTTAAACACAGGTAAAGAGATGCGAACAGAGTTAAACATAAGCAAACAGAGGTCAACAGATTTGAACAGATTTAAACAGAGTTAAACTGATTTAAACAGAGTTAAACAGAGGCAAACAGAGTTCCAAAGAGTTAAACAGAGTTGAACAGGGGCAAACAGAGGGAAACAGAGTGAAATAGAGTAAAACAGAGCCATACAGAGTTAAACAGAATTAAACAGAGTTGAACAGAGGCAAACAGAGTTAAACAGAGGCAAACAGAGTTAAGCAGAGGCAAACAGAGTTCAACAGAGTTAAACAGAGTATTAGAGAGTTAAACTGAGTTAAACAGAGGCAATCAGAGTTAAACAGCGTTAAGCAGAAGCAAACAGAGTTAAATAGAGTTAAATAGAGGCAAACACATTTAAACAGAATTAAACTGAGGCAAACAGATTTAAAAAGAGATGAACAGAGGCAAACAGAGTTCAACAGAGTTAAAAGAGGCATACAGATTTAAACAGAGTTAAACAGAGGCAAACAGAGTTAAACAGCGTTAAACAGAGGCAAAGAGAGTTAAATAGAGTTAAACAGTGGCAAACAGAGTTCAACAGAGACATAGAGAGTTCAACAGAGTTAAACAGAGGCAAACAGCGGGAAACAGAGTTAAACAGAGTTAAACAGAGGCAAACAGAGTTAAATTTATTGAAACAGAGGCAAACAGAGTTGAACAGAGATAAACAGAGTTCAAAAGAGTTAAACAGAGGTAAACAGAGGGAAACGGAGTGAAACAGAATTAAACCGAGGCAAACAGAGTTGAACAGAGTTGAACAGAGGCAAACAGAGTTAAATAGAGTTAAACAGTGGCAAACATAGTTAAATAGGATTAAACAGATGCAAACAGAGTTAAATAGATTGAAACAGAGGCAAACAGAGTTCAACAGAGATAAACAGCTCTACGGAGTTAAACAGAGTTACACAGAGGCAAACAGAGGGAAACAGAGTGAAACTGAGTTAGACGGAGGCATACAGCGTTAAACAGAGTTGAACAGAGGCAAACAGAGTCAAATAGATTGAAACAGAGGCAAACAGAGTTGAACAGAGATAAAAAGAGTTCAACAGAGTTAAACAGCGGTACACAGAGGCAAACAGAGTGAAACAGAGTTCAACCGAGGCAAACAGAGTTAAACAGTGTTGAACCGAGGTAAACAGAGTTAAACAGTGTTAAACAGAGGCAAACAGTGTTAAACAGAGATAAACAGAGTTAAACAGAGTTAAACAGAGGCAAACAGAGTTAAACAGCGTTAAACAGAGGCAAACAGAGTTAAATAGAGTTAAACAGTGGCAAACAGAGTTAAACAGAATTAAACACAGGCAAACAGAGTTAAATAGATTGAAAGAGAGGCAAACAGAGTTCAAAAGAGACATACAGAATTCAACAGAGTTAAACAGAGGCAAACAGATTTAAACAGAGTTAAACAGAGGCATACAGAGTTAAACAGAGTTCAACCGAGGCAAACAGAGTTAAACAGTGTTGAACCGAGGTAAACAGAGTTAAACAGAGTTAAACAGAGGCAAACAGTGTAAAACAGAGATAAACAGAGTTAAACAGAGTTAAACAGAGGCAAACAGAGTTAAACAGCGTTAAACAGAGGCAAACAGAGTTAAATAGAGTTAAACAGTGGCAAACAGAGTTAAACAGAATTAAACAGAGGCAACTAGAGTTAAATAGATTGAAACAGACGCAAACAGAGTTGAACAGAGACAAACAGAGTTCAACAGAGTTAAACACATGTAAACAGAGGGAAACAGAGTGAAACAGAGTAAAACCGAGGGAAACAGAGTTGAAGTGAGTTGAACAGAGGCAAACAGAGTTAAACAGAGTTAAACAGAGGCAATCGGAGTTAAACAGATTTAAAAAGTGGCAAACAGAGTTAAATAGATTGAAACAGAGGCAAGCAGAGTTCAACAGAGATAAACAGAGTCCAACAGAGTTAAGCAGAGTTAAACAGATGCAAACAGAGGGAAACAGTGAAACAGAGTTGAACAGAGGCAAACAGAGTTAAATAGTTTGAAACAGAGGCAAACAGAGTTCAACAGAAATAAACAGAGTTCAACAGAGTTACGCAGAGTTAAACAGAGGGAAACAGAGGCAAACAGAGTTAAACAGATTTAAACAGAGGCAAATAGAGTTAAACAGAGTTGAACGGAGGCAAACAGAGTTAAACATAGTTAAATGGAGGAAAACAGAGATAAACAGAGTTAAACAGCGTTAAATAGATTGAAAGAGAGGCAAGCAGATTTCAACAGAGATAAACAGAGTTCAGCAGAGTTAAACCGAGTTAAACAGAGGTAAACAGAGGGAAACAGAGTGAAACAGAATTAAAGCGAGGCAGGCAGAGTTAAACAGAATTGAACAGAGGCAAACAGAGTTAAATAGATTGAAACAGATGGAAACAGAGTTGAACAGAGGCAAACAGAGTCAAATAGATTGAAACAGAGGCAAACAGAGTTGAACAGATATAAAGAGAGTTCAACAGAGTTAAACACATGTAAACAGAGGCAAACAGAGTGAAACAGAGTTCAACCGAGGCAAACAGAGTTAAACAGTTTTGAACCGAGGTAAACAGAGTTAAACAGAGTTAAACAGAGGCAAACAGTGTTAAACAGAGATAAACAGAGTTAAACAGAGTTAAAAAGAGGCAAACAGAGTTAAACAGCGTTAAACAGAGGCAAACAGAGTTAAATAGAGTTAAACAGTGGCAAACAGAGTTAAACAGAATTAAACACAGGCAAACAGAGTTAAATAGATTGAAACAGAGGCAAACAGAGTTCAAAAGAGACATACAGAATTCAAGAGAGTTAAACAGAGGCAAACAGAGGGAAACAGAGTGAAACAGAGTTAATCAGAGGCATACAGAGTTAAACAGAGTTGAACAGAGGCAACCAGAGTTAAATAGATTGAAACAGACGCAAACAGAGTTGAACAGAGATAAACAGAGTTCAACAGAGTTAAACACATGTAAACAGGGGGAAACAGAGTGAAACAGAGTAAAAGCGAGGGAAACAGAGTTGACGTGAGTTGAACAGAGGCAAACAGAGTTAAACAGAGTTAAACAGAGGCAATCGGAGGTTAAACAGATTTAAAAAGTGGCAAACAGAGTTAAATAGATTGAAACAGAGGCAAGCAGAGTTCAACAGAGATAAACAGAGTCCAACAGAGCTAAGCAGAGTTAAACAGATGCAAACAGAGGGAAACAGTGAAACAGAGTTAAACAGAGGCATACAGAGTGAAACAGAGTTGAACAGAGGCAAACAGAGTTAAATAGTTTGAAACAGAGGCAAACAGAGTTCAACAGAAATAAACAGAGTTCAACAGAGTTACGCAGAGTTAAACAGAGGGAAACAAAGGCAAACAGAGTTAAACAGATTTAAACAGAGGCAAATAGAGTTAAACAGAGTTGAACGGAGGCAAACAGAGTTAAACATAGTTAAATGGAGGAAAATAGAGTTAAACAGAGTTAAACAGCGTTAAATAGATTGAAAGAGAGGCAAGCAGATTTCAACAGAGATAAACAGAGTTCAGCAGAGTTAAACCGAGTTAAACAGAGGTAAACAGAGGGAAACAGAATTAAAGCGAGGCAGGCAGAGTTAAACAGAGTTGAACAGAGGCAAACAGAGTTAAATAGATTGAAACAGATGGAAACAGAGTTGAACAGAGGCAAAAAGAGTCAAATAGATTGAAACAGAGGCAAACAGAGTTGAACAGAGATAAAGAGAGTTCAACAGAGTTAAACACATGTAAACAGAGGCAAACAGAGTGAAACAGAGTTCAACCGAGGCAAACAGAGTTAAACAGTGTTGAACCGAGGTAAACAGAGTTAAACAGAGTTAAACAGAGGCAAACAGAGTTAAACAGCGTTAAACAGAGGCAAACAGAGTTAAATAGAGTTAAACAGTGGCAAACAGAGTTAAACAGAATTAAACACAGGCAAACAGAGTTAAATAGATTGAAACAGAGGCAAACAGAGTTCAAAAGAGACATACAGAATTCAAGAGAGTTAAACAGAGGCAAACAGAGGGAAACAGAGTGAAACAGAGTTAACCAGAGGCATACAGAGTTAAACAGAGTTGAACAGAGGCAACCAGAGTTAAATAGATTGAAACAGACGCAAACAGAGTTGAACAGAGATAAACAGAGTTCAACAGAGTTAAACACATGTAAACAGAGGGAAACAGAGTGAAACAGAGTAAAAGCGAGGGAAACAGAGTTGAAGTGAGTTGAACAGAGGCAAACAGCGTTAAACAGAGTTAAACAGAGGCAATCGGAGTTAAACAGATTTAAAAAGTGGCAAACAGAGTTAAATAGATTGAAACAGAGGCAAGCAGAGTTCAACAGAGATAAACAGAGTCCAACAGAGCTAAGCAGAGTTAAACAGATGCAAACAGAGGGAAACAGTGAAACAGAGTTAAACAGAGGCATACAGAGTGAAACAGAGTTGAACAGAGGCAAACAGAGTTAAATAGTTTGAAACAGAGGCAAACAGAGTTCAACAGAAATAAACAGAGTTCAACAGAGTTACCTAGAGTTAAACAGAGGGAAATAGAGTGAAACAGATTTAAACAGAGGCAAATAGAGTTAAACAGAGTTGAACGGAGGCAAACAGAGTTAAACATAGTTAAATGGAGGAAAATAGAGTTAAACAGAGTTAAACAGCGTTAAATAGATTGAAAGAGAGGCAAGCAGATTTCAACAGAGATAAACAGAGTTCAACAGATTTAAACCGAGTTCAACAGAGGCAAACAGATTTCAACACAGATAAACAGAGTTCAGCAGAGTTAAACCGAGTTAAACAGAGGTAAACAGAGGGAAACAGAGTGAAACAGAGTTAAACCGAGGCAGGCAGAGTTAAACAGAGTTGAACAGAGGCAAACAGAGTTAAACAGAGGTAAACAGAGGCCAACAGAGTTGAATAGAGGCAAACAGAGTCAATAGATTGAAACAGAGGCAAACTGAGTTGAACAGAGATAAAAAGAGTTCAACAGAGTAAAACACATGTAAACAGAGGCAAATAGAGTGAAACAGAGTTCAACCGAGGCAAACAGAGTTAAACAGTGTTGAACCGAGGTAAACAGAGTTAAACAGAGTTAAACAGAGGCAAACAGTGTTAAACAGAGATAAACAGAGTTAAACAGAGTTAAACAGAGGCAAACAGAGTTAAACAGCGTTTAACAGAGGCAAACAGAGTTAAATAGAGTTAAACAGTGGCAAACAGAGTTAAACAGAATTAAACACAGGCAAACAGAGTTAAATAGATTGAAACAGAGGCAAACAGAGTTCAAAAGAGACATACAGAGATCAACAGAGTTAAACAGAGGCAAACAGAGGGAAACAGGTTGAAACAGAGTTAAACAGAGGCATACAGAGTTAAACAGAGTTGAACAGAGGCAACCAGAGTTAAATAGATTGAAACAGACGCAAACAGAGTTGAACAGAGATAAACAGAGTTCAACAGAGTTAAACACATGTAAACAGAGGGAAACAGAGTGAAACAGAGTAAAACCGAGGGAAACAGATTTGAAGTGAGTTGAACAGAGGCAAACAGAGTTAAACAGAGGCAATCGGAGTTAAACAGATTTAAAAAGTGGCAAACAGAATTAAATAGATTGAACAGAGGCAAGCAGAGTTCAACAGAGATAAACAGAGTCCAACAGAGTTAAACAGAGTTAAAAAGATGCAAACAGAGGGAAACAGTGAAACAGAGTTAAACAGAGGCATACAGAGTTAAACAGAGGGAAACAGAGGGAAATAGAGTGAAACAGATTTAAACAGAGGCAAATAGAGTTAAACAGAGTTGAACGGAGGCAAACAGAGTTAAACATAGTTAAATGGAGGAAAATAGAGTTAAACAGAGTTAAACAGCGTTAAATAGATTGAAAGAGAGGGAAGCAGATTTCAACAGAGATAAACAGAGTTCAACAGATTTAAACCGAGTTCAACAGAGGCAAACAGATTTCAACAGAGATAAACAGAGTTCAGCAGAGTTAAACCGAGTAAAACAGAGGTAAACAGAGGGAAACAGAGTGAAACAGAGTTAAACCGAGGCAGGCAGAGTTAAACAGAGTTGAACAGAGGCAAACAGCGTTAAATAGATTGAAACAGATGGAAACAGAGTTGAACAGAGATATCAGAGTTCAACAGAGTTAAACAGAGTTTAACAGAGGCAAACAGAGTTCAACAGAGTTAAACAGAGGCAAACAGAGTTAAACAGCGTGAAACAGAGGCAAACAGAGTTAAATAGAGTTAAACAGAGGCAAACAGAGTTAAACAGAATTAAACAGAGGCAAACAGAGTTAAATAGATTGAAACATAGGCAAACAGAGTTCAACAGAGTTGAACAGAGTTAAACAGAGGCAAACAGAGGGAAACAGAGAGAAACAGAGTTAGACGGAGGCATACAGCGATAAAAAGAGTTGAATAGAGGCAAATAGAGTCAAATGGGTTGAAACAGAGGCAAACAGAGTTGAACGGAGATATAAAGAGTTCAACGGAGTTAAACAAATGTAAACAGAGGGAAACAGAGTGAAACAGAGTTAAACAGAGGCAAACAGAGTTATACAGAGTTGAACAGCGGTACACAGAGTTAAACAGAGTTAAACAGAGGCAAACAGTGTTAAACAGAGATAAACAGAGTTAAACACAGGTAAAGAGATGCGAACAGAGTTAAACATAAGCAAACAGAGGTCAACAGATTTGAACAGATTTAAACAGAGTTAAACTGATTTAAACAGAGTTAAACAGAGGCAAACAGAGTTCCAAAGAGTTAAACAGAGTTGAACAGGGGCAAACAGAGGGAAACAGAGTGAAATAGAGTAAAACAGAGCCATACAGAGTTAAACAGAATTAAACAGAGTTGAACAGAGGCAAACAGAGTTAAACAGAGGCAAACAGAGTTAAACAGAGGCAAACAGATTTCAACAGAGTTAAACAGAGTATTAGAGAGTTAAACTGAGTTAAACAGAGGCAATCAGAGTTAAACAGCGTTAAACAGAAGCAAACAGAGTTAAATAGAGTTAAATAGAGGCAAACAGATTTAAACAGAATTAAACTGAGGCAAACAGAGTTAAAAAGAGATGAACAGAGGCAAACAGAGTTCAACAGAGTTAAAAGAGGCATACAGATTTAAACAGAGTTAAACAGAGGCAAACAGAGTTAAACAGCGTTAAACAGAGGCAAAGAGAGTTAAATAGAGTTAAACAGTGGCAAACAGAGTTCAACAGAGACATACAGAGTTCAACAGAGTTAAACAGAGGCAAACAGCGGGAAACAGAGTGAAACAGAGTTAAACAGAGGCAAACAGAGTTAAATGTATTGAAACAGAGGCAAACAGAGTTGAACAGAGATAAACAGAGTTCAAAAGAGTTAAACAGAGGTAAACAGAGGGAAACGGAGTGAAACAGAATTAAACCGAGGCAAACAGAGTTGAACAGAGTTGAACAGAGGCAAACAGAGTTAAATAGAGTTAAACAGTGGCAAACATAGTTAAAAAGGATTAAACAGAGGCAAACAGAGTTAAATAGATTGAATCAGAGGCAAACAGAGTTCAACAGAGATAAACAGCTCTACGGAGTTAAACAGAGTTACACAGAGGCAAACAGAGGGAAACAGAGTGAAACTGAGTTAGACGGAGGCATACAGCGTTAAACAGAGTTGAACAGAGGCAAACAGAGTCAAATAGATTGAAACAGAGGCAAACAGAGTTGAACAGAGATAAAAAGAGTTCAACAGAGTTAAACAGCGGTAAACAGAGGCAAACAGAGTGAAACAGAGTTCAACCGAGGCAAACAGAGTTAAACAGTGTTGAACCGAGGTAAACAGAGTAAAACAGTGTTAAACAGAGGCAAACAGTGTTAAACAGAGATAAACAGAGTTAAACAGAGTTAAACAGAGGCAAACAGAGTTAAACAGCATTAAACAGAGGCAAACAGAGTTAAATAGAGTTAAACAGTGGCAAACAGAGTTAAACAGAATTAAACACAGGCAAACAGAGTTAAATAGATTGAAAGAGAGGCAAACAGAGTTCAAAAGAGACATACAGAATTCAACAGAGTTAAACAGAGGCAAACAGATTTAAACAGAGTTAAACAGAGGCATACAGAGTTAAATAGAGTTCAACCGAGGCAAACAGAGTTAAACAGTGTTGAACCGAGGTAAACAGAGTTAAACAGAGTTAAACAGAGGCAAACAGTGTTAAACAGAGATAAACAGAGTTAAACAGAGGCAAACAGAGTTAAACAGCGTTAAACAGAGGCAAACAGAGTTAAATAGAGTTAAACAGTGGCAAACAGAGTTAAACAGAATTAGACAGAGGCAACCAGAGTTAAATAGATTGAAACAGACGCAAACAGAGTTGAACAGAGACAAACAGAGTTCAACAGAGTTAAACACATGTAAACAGAGGGAAACAGAGTGAAACAGAGTAAAACCGAGGGAAACAGAGTTGAAGTGAGTTGCACAGAGGCAAACAGAGTTAAACAGAGTTAAACAGAGGCAATCGGAGTTAAACAGATTTAAAAGGTGGCAAACAGAGTTAAATAGATTGAAACAGAGGCAAGCAGAGTTCAACAGAGATAAACAGAGTCCAACAGAGTTAAGCAGAGTTAAACAGATGCAAACAGAGGGAAACAGTGAAACAGAGTTGAACAGAGGCAAACAGAGTTAAATAGTTTGAAAGAGAGGCAAACAGAGTTCAACAGAAATAAACAGAGTTCAACAGAGTTACGCAGAGTTAAACAGAGGGAAACAGAGGCAAACAGAGTTAAACAGATTTAAACAGAGGCAAATAGAGTTAAACAGAGTTGAACGGAGGCAAACAGAGTTAAACATAGTTAAATGGAGGAAAATAGAGTTAAACAGAGTTAAACAGCGTTAAATAGATTGAAAGAGAGGCAAGCAGATTTCAACACAGATAAACAGAGTTCAGCAGAGTTAAACCGAGTTAAACAGAGGTAAACAGAGGGAAACAGAGTGAAACAGAGTTAAACCGAGGCAGGCAGAGTTAAACAGAGTTGAACAGAGGCAAACAGAATTAAATAGATTGAAACAGATGGAAACAGAGTTGAACAGAGGCAAACAGAGTCAAATAGATTGAAACAGAGGCAAACAGAGTTGAACAAAGATAAAGAGAGTTCAACAGAGTTAAACACATGTAAACAGAGGCAAACAGAGTGAAACAGAGTTCAACCGAGGCAAACAGAGTTAAACAGTTTTGAACCGAGGTAAACAGAGTTAAACAGAGTTAAACAGAGGCAAACAGTGTTAAACAGAGATAAACAGAGTTAAACAGAGTTAAAAAGAGGCAAACAGAGTTAAACAGCGTTAAACAGAGGCAAACAGAGTTAAATAGAGTTAAACAGTGGCAAACAGAGTTAAACAGAATTAAACACAGGCAAACAGAGTTAAATAGATTGAAACAGAGGCAAACAGAGTTCAAAAGAGACATACAGAATTCAAGAGAGTTAAACAGAGGCAAACAGAGGGAAACAGAGTGAAACAGAGTTAACCAGAGGCATACAGAGTTAAACAGAGTTGAACAGAGGCAACCAGAGTTAAATAGATTGAAACAGACGCAAACAGAGTTGAACAGAGATAAACAGAGTTCAACAGAGTTAAACACATGTAAACAGAGGGAAACAGAGTGAAACAGAGTAAAAGCGAGGGAAACAGAGTTGAAGTGAGTTGAACAGAGGCAAACAGAGTTAAACAGAGTTAAACAGAGGCAATCGGAGTTAAACAGATTTAAAAAGTGGCAAACAGAGTTAAATAGATTGAAACAGAGGCAAGCAGAGTTCAACAGAGATAAACAGAGTCCAACAGAGCTAAGCAGAGTTAAACAGATGCAAACAGAGGGAAACAGTGAAACAGAGTTAAACAGAGGCATACAGAGTGAAACAGAGTTGAACAGAGGCAAACAGAGTTAAATAGTTTGATACAGAGGCAAACAGAGTTCAACAGAAATAAACAGAGTTCAACTGAGTTACCTAGAGTTAAACAGAGGGAAATAGAGTGAAACAGATTTAAACAGAGGCAAATAGAGTTAAACAGAGTTGAACGGAGGCAAACAGAGTTAAACATAGTTAAATGGAGGAAAATAGAGTTAAACAGAGTTAAACAGCGTTAAATAGATTGAAAGAGAGGCAAGCAGATTTCAACAGTGATAAACAGTGTTCAACAGATTTAAACCGAGTTCAACAGAGGCAAACAGATTTCAACAGAGATAAACAGAGTTCAGCAGAGTTAAACCGAGTTAAACAGAGGTAAACAGAGGGAAACAGAGTGAAACAGAGTTAAACCGAGGCAGGCAGAGTTAAACAGAGTTGAACAGAGGCAAACAGAGTTAAATAGATTGAAACAGATGGAAACAGAGTTGTACAGATATATCAGAGTTCAAGAGAGTTAAACAGAGTTTAACAGAGGCAAACAGAGTTCAACAGAGTTAAACAGAGGCAAACAGAGTTAAACAGCGTGAAACAGAGGCAAACAGAGTTAAATAGAGTTAAACAGAGGCAAACAGAGTTAAACAGAATTAAACAGAGGCAAACAGAGTTAAATAGATTGAAACATAGGCAAACAGAGTTCAACAGAGTTAAACAGAGTTAAACAGAGGCAAACAGAGGGAAACAGAGTGAAACAGAGTTAGACGGAGGCATACAGCGATAAAAAGAGTTGAATAGAGGCAAATAGAGTCAAATGGATTGAAACAGAGGCAAACAGAGTTGAACAGAGATATAAAGAGTTGAACAGAGTTAAACACATGTAAACAGAGGGAAAAAGATTGAAACAGAGTTGAACCGAGGCAAACAGAGTTAAACAGAGTTGAACAGCGGTAAACAGAGTTAAACAGAGTTAAACAGAGGCACCAGTGTTAAACAGAGATAAACAGTGTTAATCACAGGTAAAGAGAGGCGAACAGATTTAAACATAAGCAAACAGAGGTCAACAGATTTGAACAGATTTAAACAGAGATAAACTGATTTAAACAGAGTTAAACAGAGGCAAACAGAGTTCCAAAGAGTTAAACAGAGTTGAACAGGGGCAAACAGAGGGAAACAGAGTGAAATAGAGTAAAACAGAGCCATACAGAGTTAAACAGAATTAAACAGAGTTGAACAGAGGCAAACAGAGTTAAACAGAGTTAAACAGAAGCAAACAGAGTTAAACAGAGTTAAACAGAGGCAAACAGAGTTAAACAGCGTTAAACAGAGGCAAACAGAGTTAAATAGAGTTAAACAGTGGCAAACAGAGTTAAACAGAATTAAACACAGGCAAACAGAGTTAAATAGATTGAAACAGAGGCAAACAGAGTTCAAAAGAGACATACAGAATTCAAGAGAGTTAAACAGAGGCAAACAGAGGGAAACAGAGTTAAACAGAGGCATACAGAGTTAAAAAGAGATGAACAGAGGCAACCAGAGTTAAATAGATTGAAACAGACGCAAACAGAGTGGAACAGAGATAAACAGAGTTCAACAGAGTTAAACACATGTAAACCGAGGGAAACAGAGTGAAACAGAGTAAAAGCGAGGGGAACAGAGTTGAAGTGAGTTGACAGAGGCAAACAGAGTTAAACAGAGTTAAACAGAGTCAATCGGAGTTAAACAGGTTTAAAAAGTGGCAGAGTTAAATAGATTGAAACAGAGGCAAGCAGAGTTCAACAGAGTTAAGCAGAGTTAAACAGATGCAAACAGAGGGAAACAGTGAAACAGAGTTAAACAGAGGCATACAGAGTGAAACAGAGTTGAACAGAGGCAAACAGAGTTAAATAGTTTGAAACAGAGGCAAACAGAGTTCAACAGAAATAAACAGAGTTCAACAGAGTTACGCAGAGTTAAACAGAGGGAAACAGGGAAATAGAGTGAAACAGATTTAAACAGAGGCAAATAGAGTTAAACAGAGTTGAACGGAGGCAAACAGAGTTAAACATAGTTAAATGGAGGAAAATAGAGTTACACTGTGTTAAACAGCGTTAAATAGATTGAAAGAGAGGCAAGCAGATTTCAACAGAGATAAACAGAGTTCAACAGATTTAAACCGAGTTCAACAGAGGCAAACAGATTTCAACAGAGATAAACAGAGTTCAGGAGAGTTAAACCGAGTTAAACAGAGGTAAACAGAGGGAAACAGAGTGAAACAGAGTTAAACCGAGGCAGGCAGAGTTAAACAGAGTTGAACAGAGGCAAACAGAGTTAAATAGATTGAAACAGATGGAAACAGAGTTGAACAGAGGCAAACAGAGTCAAATAGATTGAAACAGAGGCAAACAGAGTTGAACAGAGATAAAAAGAGTTCAACAGAGTTAAACACATGTAAACAGAGGCAAACAGAGTGAAACAGAGTTCAACCGAGGCAAACAGAGTTAAACAGTGTTGAACCGAGGTAAACAGAGTTAAACAGAGGCAAACAGTGTTAAACAGAGATAAACAGAGTTAAACAGAGTTAAACAGAGGCAAACAGAGTTAAACAGCGTTAAACAGAGGCAAACAGAGTTAAATAGAGTTAAACAGTGGCAAACAGAGTTAAACAGAATTAAACACAGGCAAACAGATTTAAATAGATTGAAAGAGAGGCAAACAGAGTTCAAAAGAGACATACAGAGTTCAACAGAGTTAAACAGAGGCAAACAGAGGGAAACAGGTTGAAACAGAGTTAAACAGAGGCATACAGAGCTAAACAGAGTTGAACAGAGGCAACCAGAGTTAAATAGATTGAAACAGACGCAAACAGAGTTGAACAGAGATAAACAGAGTTCAACAGAGTTAAACACATGTAAACAGAGGGAGACAGAGTGAAACAGAGTAAAAGCGAGGGAAACAGAGTTGAAGTGAGTTGAACAGAGGCAAACAGAGTTAAACAGAGGCAATCGGAGTTAAACAGATTTAAAAAGTGGCAAACAGAATTAAATAGATTGAACAGAGGCAAGCAGAGTTCAACAGAGATAAACAGAGTCCAACAGAGTTAAACAGAGTTAAACAGATGCAAACAGAGGGAAGCAGTGAAACAGAGTTAAACAGAGGCATACAGAGTGAAACAGAGTTGAACAGAGGCAAACAGAGTTAAATAGTTTGAAACAGAGGCAAACAGAGTTCAACAGAAATAAACAGAGTTGAACAGAGTTACGCAGAGTTAAACAGAGGGAAATAGAGTGAAACAGATTTAAACAGAGGCAAATAGAGTTAAACAGAGTTGAACGGAGGCAAACAGAGTTAAACATAGTTAAATGGAGGAAAATAGAGTTAAACAGAGTTAAACAGCGTTAAATAGATTGAAAGAGAGGCAAGCAGATTTCAACAGAGATAAACAGAGTTCAACAGATTTAAACCGAGTTCAACAGAGGCAAACAGATTTCAACAGAGATAAACAGAGTTCAGCAGAGTTAAACCGAGTTAAACAGAGGTAAACAGAGGGAAACAGGGTGAAACAGAGTTAAACCGAGGCAGGCAGAGTTAAACCGAGTTAAGCAGAGGTAAACAGAGGGAAACAGAGTGAAACAGAGTTAAACCGTGGCAGGCAGAGTTAAACAGAGTTGAACAGAGGCAAACAGAGTTAAATAGATTGAAACAGATGGAAACAGAGTTGAACAGAGTTAAACCGAGGCAGGCAGAGTTAAACCGAGTTAAACAGAGGTAAACAGAGGGAAACAGAGTGAAACAGAGTTAAACCGAGGCAGGCAGAGTTAAACAGAGTTGAACAGAGGCGAACAGAGTTAAATAGATTGAAACAGATGGAAACAGAGTTGAACAGAGATATCAGAGTTCAATAGAGTTAAACAGAGTTTAACAGAGGCAAACAGAGTTCAACAGAGTTAAACAGAGGCAAACAGAGTTAAACAGCGTGAAACAGAGGCAAACAAGAGTTAAATAGAGTTAAACAGAGGCAAACAGAGTTAAACAGAATTAAACAGAGGCAAACAGAGTTAAATAGATTGAAACATAGGCAAACAGAGTTCAACAGAGTTGAACAGAGTTAAACAGAGGCAAACAGAGTGAAACAGAGTTAGACGGAGGCATACAGCGATAAAAAGAGTTGAATAGAGGCAAATAGAGTCAAATGGATTGAAACAGAGGCAAACAGAGTTGAACAGAGATATAAAGAGTTCAACAGAGTTAAACACATGTAAACAGAGGGAAACAGAGTGAAACAGAGTTAAACTGAGGCAAACATAGTTAAACAGAGTTGAACAGCGGTAAACAGGGTTAAACAGAGTTAAACAGAGGCAAACAGTGTTAAACAGAGATAAACAGAGTTAAACACAGGTAAAGAGATGCGAACAGAGTTAAACATAAGCAAACAGAGGTCAACAGATTTGAACAGATTTAAACAGAGTTAAACTGATTTAAACAGAGTTAAACAGAGGCAAACAGAGTTCCAAAGAGTTAAACAGAGTTGAACAGGGGCAAACAGAGGGAAACAGAGTGAAATAGAGTAAAACAGAGCCATACAGAGTTAAACAGAATTAAACAGAGTTGAACAGAGGCAAACAGAGTTAAACAGAGGCAAACAGAGTTCAACAGAGTTAAACAGAGTATTAGAGAGTTAAACTGAGTTAAACAGAGGCAATCAGAGTTAAACAGCGTTAAACAGAAGCAAACAGAGTTAAATAGAGTTAAATAGAGGCAAACAGATTTAAACAGAATTAAACTGAGGCAAACAGAGTTAAAAAGAGATGAACAGAGGCAAACAGAGTTCAACAGTGTTAAAAGAGGCATACAGATTTAAACAGAGTTAAACAGCGTTAAACAGAGGCAAAGAGAGTTAAATAGAGTTAACCAGTGGCAAACAGAGTTCAACAGAGACATACAGAGTTCAAGAGAGTTAAACAGAGGCAAACAGCGGGAAACAGAGTGAAACAGAGTTAAACAGAGGCAAACAGAGTTACATGTATTGAAACAGAGGCAAACAGAGTTGAACAGAGATAAACAGAGTTCAAAAGAGTTAAACAGAGGTAAACACAGGGAAACAGAGTGAAACAGAATTAAACCGAGGCAAACAGAGTTGAACAGAGGCAAGCAGATTTAAATAGAGTTAAACAGTGGCAAACATAGTTAAAAAGGATTAAACAGAGGCAAACAGATTTAAATAGATTGAAACAGAGGCAAACAGAGTTACATGTATTGAAACAGAGGCAAACAGAGTTGAACAGAGATAAACAGAGTTCAAAAGAGTTAAACAGAGGTAAACAGAGGGAAACGGAGTGAAACAGAATTAAACCGAGGCAAACAGAGTTGAACAGAGTTGAACAGAGGCAAACAGAGTTAAATAGAGTTAAACAGTGGCAAACATAGTTAAAAAGGATTAAACAGAGGCAAACAGAGTTAAATAGATTGAAACAGAGGCAAACAGAGTTCAACAGAGATAAACATCTCTACGGAGTTAAACAGAGTTACACAGAGGCAAACAGAGGGAAACAGAGTGAAACTGAGTTAGACGGAGGCATACAGCGTTAAACAGAGTTGAACAGAGGCAAACAGAGTCAAATAGATTGAAACAGAGGCAAACAGAGTTGAACAGAGATAAAAAGAGTTCAACAGAGTTAAACACATGTAAACAGAGGCAAACAGAGTGAAACAGAGTTCATCCGAGGCAAACAGAGTTAAACAGTGTTGAACCGAGGTAAACAGAGTTAAACAGAGTTAAACAGAGGCAAACAGTGTTAAACAGAGATAAACAGAGTTAAACAGAGTTAAACAGAGGCAAACAGAGTTAAACAGCGTTAAACAGAGGCAAACAGAGTTAAATAGAGTTAAACAGTGGCAAACAGAGTTAAACAGGATTAAACACAGGCAAACAGAGTTAAATAGATTGAAACAGAGGCAAACAGAGTTCAAAAGAGACATACAGAATTCAACAGAGTTAAACAGAGGCAAACAGAGTTAAACAGATTTAAACAGAGGCATACAGAGTTAAACAGAGTTCAACCGAGGCCAACAGAGTTAAACAGTGTTGAACCGAGGTAAACAGAGTTAAACAGAGTTAAACAGAGGCAAACAGTGTTAAACAGAGATAAACAGAGTTAAACAGAGTTAAACAGAGGCAAACAGAGTTAAACAGCGTTAAACAGAGGCAAACAGAGTTAAATAGAGTTAAACAGTGGCAAACAGAGTTAAACAGAATTAAACAGAGGCAACCAGAGTTAAACAGATTGAAACAGACGCAAACAGAGTTGAACAGAGATAAACAGAGTTCAACAGAGTTAAACACATGTAAACAGAGGGAAACAGAGTTGAAGTGAGTTGAACAGAGGCAAACAGAGTTAAACAGAGTTAAACAGAGGCAATTGGAGTTAAACAGATTTAAAAAGTGGCAAACAGAGTTAAATAGATTGAAACAGAGGCAAGCAGAGTTCAACAGAGATAAACAGAGTCCAACAGAGTTAAGCAGAGTTAAACAGATGCAAATAGAGGGAAACAGTGAAACAGAGTTGAACAGAGGCAAACAGAGTTAAATAGTTTGAAACAGAGGCAAACAGAGTTCAACAGAAATAAACAGAGTTCAACAGAGTTACGCAGAGTTAAACAGAGGGAAACAGAGGCAAACAGAGTTAAACAGATTTAAACAGAGGCAAATAGAGTTAAACAGAGTTGAACGGAGGCAAACAGAGTGAAACATAGTTAAATGGAGGAAAATAGAGTTAAACAGAGTTAAACAGCGTTAAATAGATTGAAAGAGAGGCAAGCAGATTTCAACAGAGATAAACAGAGTTCGGCAGATTTAAACCGAGTTAAACAGAGGTAAACAGAGGGAAACAGAGTGAAACAGAATTAAACCGAGGCAGGCAGAGTTAAACAGAGTTGAACAGAGGAAAACAGAGTTAAATAGATTGAAACAGATGGAAACAGAGTTGAACAGAGGCAAACAGAGTCAAATAGATTGAAACAGAGGCAAACAGAGTTGAACAGAGATAAAGAGAGTTCAACAGAGTTAAACACATGTAAACAGAGGCAAACAGAGTGAAACAGAGTTCAACCGAGGCAAACAGAGTTAAACAGTTTTGAACCGAGGTAAACAGAGTTAAACAGAGTTAAACAGAGGCAAACAGTGTTAAACAGAGATAAACAGAGTTAAACAGAGTTAAACAGAGGCAAACAGAGTTAAACAGCGTTAAACAGAGGCAAACAGAGTTAAATAGAGTTAAACAGTGGCAAACAGAGTTAAACAGAATTAAACACAGTCAAACAGAGTTAAATAGATTGAAACAGAGGCAAACAGAGTTCAAAAGAGACATACAGAATTCAAGAGAGTTAAACAGAGGCAAACAGAGGGAAACAGAGTGAAACAGAGTTAAACAGAGGCATACAGAGTTAAACAGAGTTGAACAGAGGCAACCAGAGTTAAATAGATTGAAACAGACGCAAACAGAGTTGAACAGAGATAAACGGAGTTCAACAGAGTTAAACACATGTAAACAGAGGGAAACAGAGTGAAACAGAGTAAAAGCGAGGGAAACAGAGTTGAAGTGAGTTGACAGAGGCAAACAGAGTTAAACGGTGTTAAACAGAGGCAATCGGAGTTAAACAGATTTAAAAAGTGGCAAACAGAGTTAAATAGATTGAAACAGAGGCAAGCAGAGTTCAACAGAGATAAACAGAGTCCAACAGAGTTAAGCAGAGTTAAACAGATGCAAACAGAGGGAAACAGTGAAACAGAGTTAAATAGAGGCATACAGATTGAAACAGAGTTGAACAGAGGCAAACAGAGTTAAATAGTTTGAAACAGAGGCAAACAGAGTTCAACATAAATAAACAGAGTTCAACAGAGTTACGCAGAGTTAAACAGAGGGAAACAGGGAAATAGAGTGAAACAGATTTAAACAGAGGCAAATAGAGTTAAACAGAGTTGAACGGAGGCAAACAGAGTTAAACATAGATAAATGGAGGAAAGTAGAGTTAAACAGAGTTAAACAGCGTTAAATAGATTGAAAGAGAGGCAAGCAGGCTTCAACAGAGATAAACAGAGTTCAACAGATTTAAACCGAGTTCAACAGAGGCAAACAGATTTCAACAGAGATAAACAGAGTTCAGCAGAGTTTAAACCGAGTTAAACAGAGGTAAACAGAGGGAAACAGAGTGAAACAGAGTTAAACCGAGGCAGGCAGAGTTAAACAGAGTTGAACAGAGGCAAAGAGAGTTAAATAGATTGAAACAGATGGAAACAGAGTTGAACAGAGATATCAGAGTTCAACAGAGTTCAACAGAGTTTAACAGAGTCAAACAGAGTTCAACCGAGTTAAACAGAGGCAAACAGAGTTAAACAGCGTGAAACAGAGGCAAACAGAGTTAAATAGAGTTAAACAGAGTTAAACAGAGGCAAACAGAGGGAAACAGAGTGAAACAGAGTTAGACGGAGGCATACAGCGATAAAAAGAGTGAATAGAGGCAAATAGAGTCAAATGGATTGAAACAGAGGCAAACAGAGATGAACAGAGATATAAAGAGTTCAACAGAGTTAAAAACATGTAAACAGAGGGAAACAGAGTGAAACAGAGTTAAACCGAGGCAAACAGAGTTAAACAGAGTTGAACAGCGGTAAACAGAGTTAAACAGAGTTAAACAGAGGCAAACTGTGTTAAACAGAGATAAACAGAGTTAAACACAGGTAAAGAGAGGCGAACAGAGTTAAACATAAGCAAACAGAGGTCAACAGATTTGAACAGATTTAAACAGAGTTAAACTGATTTAAACAGAGTTAAACAGAGGCAAACAGAGTTCCAAAGAGTTAAACAGAGTTGAACAGGGGCAAACAGAGGGAAACAGAGTGAAATAGAGTAAAACAGAGCCATACAGAGTTAAACAGAATTAAACAGAGTTGAACAGAGGCAAACAGAGTTAAACAGAGGCAAACAGAGTTAAACAGAGGCAAACAGAGTTAAACAGAGTTAAACAGAGTATTAGAGAGTTAAACTGAGTTAAACAGAGGCAAACAGAGTTAAACAGCGTTAAACAGAAGCAAACAGAGTTAAATAGAGTTAAATAGAGGCAAACAGATTTAAACAGAATTAAACTGAGGCAAACAGAGTTAAAAAGAGATGGACAGAGGCAAACAGAGTTCAACAGAGTTAAAAGAGGCATACAGAGTTAAACAGAGTTAAACAGAGGCAAACAGAGTTAAACAGCGTTAAACAGAGGCAAAGCGAGTTAAATAGAGTTAAACAGTGGCAAACAGAGTTCAACAGAGACATACAGAGTTCAACAGAGTTAAACAGAGGCAAACAGCGGGAAACAGAGTGAAACAGAGTTAAACAGAGGCAAAACAGAGTTAAATGTATTGAAACAGAGGCAAGCAGAGTTGAACAGAGATAAACAGAGTTCAAAAGAGTTAAACAGAGGTAAACAGAGGGAAACAGAGTGAAACAGAATAAACCGAGGCAAACAGAGTTGAACAGAGTTGAACAGAGGCAAACAGAGTTAAATAGAGTTAAACAGTGGCAAACATATTTAAAAAGGATTAAACAGAGGCAAACAGAGTTAAATAGATTGAAACAGAGGCAAACAGAGTTCAACAGAGATAAACAGCTCTACGGAGTTAAACAGAGTTACACAGTGGCAAACAGAGTCAAATAGATTGAAACAGAGGCAAACAGAGTTGAACAGAGATAAAAAGAGTTAAACAGAGTTAAACACATGTAAGCAGTGGCAAACAGAGTTCAATACAGTTAAATAGAGGCAAACAGATTTAAACAGAATTAAACTGAGGCGAACAGAGTTAAAAAGAGATGAACACAGGCAAACAGAGTTCAACAGAGTTAAAAGAGGCATACAGAGTTAACAGAGTTAAACAGAGGCAAACAGAGTTAACCAGCATTAAACAGAGGCAAAGAGAGTTAAATAGAGTTGAACAGTGGCAAAACAGAGTTCAACAGAGACATACAGAGTTCAACAGAGTTAAACAGAGGCAAACAGCGGGAAACAGAGTGAAACAGAGTTAAACAGAGGCAAACAGAGTTAAATGTATTGAAACAGAGGCAAGCAGAGTTGAACAGAGATAAACAGAGTTCAAAAGAGTTAAACAGAGGTAAACAGAGGGAAACAGAGTGAAACAGAATTAAATCGAGGCAAACAGAGTTGAACAGAGTTGAACAGAGGCAAACAGAGTTAAATAGAGTTAAACAGTGGCAAACATAGTTAAAAAGGATTAAACAGAGGCAAACAGAGTTAAATAGATTGAAACAGAGGCAAACAGAGTTCAACAGAGATAAACAGCTCTACGGAGTTAAACAGAGTTACACAGTGGCAAACAGAGTCAAATAGATTGAAACAGAGGCAAACAGAGTTGAACAGAGATAAAAAGAGTTAAACAGAGTTAAACACATGTAAGCAGTGGCAAACAGAGTTCAATAGAGTTAAATAGAGGCAAACAGATTTAAACAGAATTAAACTGAGGCAAACAGAGTTAAAAGAGATGAACACAGGCAAACAGAGTTTAACAGAGTTAAAAGAGGCATACAGAGTTAAACAGAGTTAAACAGAGGCAAACAGAGTTAACCAGCATTAAACAGAGGCAGAGAGTTAAATAGAGTTGAACAGTGGCAAACAGAGTTCAACAGAGACATACAGAGTTCAACAGAGTTAAACAGAGGCAAACAGCGGGAAACAGACTGAAACAGAGTTAAACAGAGGCAAACAGAGTTAAATGTATTGAAACAGAGGCAAACAGAGTTGAACAGAGATAAACAGAGTTCAAAGAGCTCAACAGAGGTAAACAGAGGGAAACAGAGTGAAACAGAATTAAACCGAGGCAAACAGAGTTGAACAGAGTTGAACAGAGGCAAACAGAGTTAAATAGAGTTAAACAGTGGCAAACATAGTTAAAAAGGATTAAACAGAGGCAAACAGAGTTAAATAGATTGAAACAGAGGCAAACAGATTTCAACAGAGATAAACAGCTCTACGGAGTTAAACAGAGTTACACAGTGGCAAACAGAGGGAAACAGAGTGAAACTGAGTTAGACGAAGGCATACAGCGTTAAACAGAGTTGAACAGAGGCAAACAGAGTCAAATAGATTGAAACAGAGGCAAACAGAGTTGAACAGAGATAAAAAGAGTTCAACAGATTTAAACACATGTAAACAGAGGCAAACAGAATGAAACAGAGTTCTGCCGAGGCGAACAGAGTTAAAAAGTGTTGAACCGAGGTAAACAGAGTTAAACAGAGTTAAACAGAGGCAAACAGTGTTAAACAGAGATAAACAGAGTTAAACAGAGTTAAACAGAGGCAAACAGAGTTAAACAGCGTTAAACAGAGGCAAACAGAGTTAAATAGATTTAAACAGTGGCAAACAGAGTTAAACAGAATTAAACACAGGCAAACAGAGTTAAATAGATTGAAACAGAGGCAAACAGAGTTCAAAAGAGACATACAGAATTCAACAGATTTAAACAGAGGCAAACAGAGTTAAACAGAGCTAAACAGAGGCATACAGAGTTAAACAGAGTTGAACAGAGGCAACCAGAGTTAAATAGATTGAAACAGACGCAAACAGATTTGAACAGAGATAAACAGAGTTCAACAGAGTTAAACACATGTAAACAGAGGGAAACAGAGTGAAACAGAGTAAAACCGAGGGAAACAGAGTTGAAGTGAGTTGAACAGAGGCAAACAGAGTTAAACAGAATTAAACAGAGGCAATCGGAGTTAAACAGATTTAAAAAGTGGCAAACAGAGTTAAATAGATTGAAACAGAGGCAAGCAGAGTTCAACAGAGATAAACAGAGTCCAACAGAGTTAAGCAGAGTTAAACAGATGCAAACAGAGGGAAACAGTGAAACAGAGTTAAAAGAGGCATACAGAGTTAAACAGAGTTTTAAACAGAGGCAAACAGAGTTAAACAGAGTTAAACAGAGGCAAAGAGAGTTAAATAGAGTTAAACAGTGGCAAACAGAGTTCAACAGAGACATACAGAGTTCAAGAGAGTTAAACAGAGGCAAACAGCGGGAAACAGAGTGAAACAGAGTTAAACAGAGGCAAGCAGAGTTAAATGTATGGAAACAGAGGCAAACAGAGTTGAACAGAGATAAACAGAGTTCAAAAGAGTTAAACAGAGGTAAACAGAGGGAAACAGAGTGAAACAGAATCAAACCGAGGCAAACAGAGTTGATCAGAGGCAAACAGAGTTAAATAGAGTTAAACAGTGGCAAACATAGTTAAAAAGGATTAAACAGAGGCAAACAGAGTTAAAAAGATTGAAACAGAGGCAAACAGAGTTCAACAGAGATAAACAGTTCTACGGAGTTAAACAGAGTTAAACTGAGGCAAACAGAGGGAAACAGAGTGAAACTGAGTTAGACGGAGGCATACAGCGTTAAACAGAGTTGAACAGAGGCAAACAGAGTCAAATAGATTGAAACAGAGGCAAACAGAGTTGAACAGAGATAAACAGAGTTAAACAGAGTTAAACAGAGGCAAACAGAGTTAAACAGCGTTAAACAGTGGCAAACAGAGTTAAACAGAATTAAACACAGGCTAACAGAGTTAAATAGATTGAAACAGAGGCAAACAGAGTTCAAAAGAGACATACAGAATTCAACAGAGTTAAACAGAGGCAAACAGAGTTAAACAGAGTTAAACAGAGGCATAGAGAGTTAAACAGAGTTGAACAGAGGGAGCCAGAGTTAAATAGATTGAAACAGACGCAAACAGAGTAGAACAGTGATAAACAGAGTTCAACAGAGTTAAACACATGTAAACAGAGGGAAACAGAGTGACACAGAGTAAAACGAGGGAAACAGAGTTGAAGTGAGTTGAACAGAGGCAAACAGAGTTAAACAGAGTTAAACAGAGGCAATCGGAGTTAAACAGATTTAAAAAGTGGCAAACAGAGTTAAATAGATTGAAACAGAGGCAAGCAGAGTTCAACAGAGATAAACAGAGTCCAACAGAGTTAAGCAGAGTTAAACAGATGCAAACAGAGGGAAACAGTGAAACAGAGTTAAACAGAGGCATACAGAGTGAAACAGAGTTGAACAGAGGCAAACAGAGTTAATTAGTTTGAAACAGAGGCAAACAGAGTTCAACAGAAATAAACAGAGTTCAACAGAGTTACGCAGAGTTAAACAGAGGGAAACAGAGGGAAATAGAGTGAAACAGATTTAAACAGAGGCAAATAGAGTTAAACATAGTTAATGGAGGAAAATAGAGTTAAACAGAGTTAAACAGCGTTAAATAGATTGAAAGAGAGGCAAGCAGATTTCAACAGAGATAAACAGAGTTCAGCAGAGTGAAACCGAGTTAAACAGAGGTAAAAAGAGGGAAACAGAGTGAAACAGAGTTAAACCGAGGCAGGCAGAGTTAACAGAGTTGAACAGAGGAAAACAGAGTTAAATAGATTGAAACAGATGGAAACAGAGTTGAACAGAGGCAAACAGAGTCAAATAGATTGAAACAGAGGCAAACAGAGTTGAACAGAGATAAACAGAGTTAAACAGAGTTAAACAGAGGCAAACCGAGTTAAACAGCGTTAAACAGAGGCAAACAGAGTTACATAGAGTTAAACAGTGGCAAACAGAGTTAAACAGAATTAAACACAGGCAAACAGAGTTAAATAGATTGAAACAGAGGCAAACAGAGTTCAAAAGAGATATACAGAATCCAACAGAGTTAAACAGAGGCAACAGAGTTAAACAGAGTTAAACAGAGGCATACAGAGTTAAACAGAGTTGAACAGAGGCAACCAGAGTTAAATAGATTGAAACAGAGGCAAACAGAGTTGAACAGAGATAAAGAGAGTTCAACAGAGTTAAACAGATGTACACAGAGGGAAACAGAGTGAAACAGAGTTCAACCGAGGCAAGCAGAGTTAAACAGTGTTGAACCGAGGTAAACAGAGTTAAACAGAGTTAAACAGAGGCAAACAGAGTTAAACAGAGATAAACAGAGTTAAACAGAGTTAAACAGAGGCAGACAGAGTTAAATAGAGTTAAACAGTGGCAAACAGATTAAACAGAATTAAACACAGCAAACAGAGTCAAATAGATTGAAACAGAGGCAAACAGAGATGAACAGAGATAAACAGAGTTAAACAGAGGCAAACAGAGTTAAACTGCGTTAAACAGAGGCAAACAGAGTTAAATAGCGTTAAACAGTGGCAAACAGAGTTTAAACAGAATTAAACACAGGCAAACAGAGTTAAACAGAGTTAAACAGAGGCATACAGAGTTAAACAGAGTTGAACAGAGGCAACCAGAGTTAAATAGATTGAAACAGACGCAAACAGAGTTGAACAGAGATAAACAGAGTTCAACAGAGTTAAAAACATGTAAACAGAGGGAAACAGAGTGAAACAGACTAAAACCGATGGAAACAGAGTTGAAGTGAGTTGAACAGAGGCAAACAGAGTTAAACAGAGTTAAACAGAGGCAATCGGAGTTAAACAGATTTAAAAAGTGGCAAACAGAGTTAAATAGATTGAAACAGAGGCAAACAGAGTTCAACATAAATAAACAGAGTTCAACAGAGTTACGCAGAGTTAAACAGAGGGAAACAGGGAAATAGAGTGAAACAGATTTAAACAGAGGCAAATAGAGTTAAACAGAGTTGAACGGAGGCAAACAGAGTTAAACATAGATAAATGGAGGGAAAGTAGAGTTAAACAGAGTTAAACAGCGTTAAATAGATTGAAAGAGAGGCAAGCAGTCTTCAACAGAGATAAACAGAGTTCAACAGATTTAAACCGAGTTCAACAGAGGCAAACAGATTTCAACAGAGATAAACAGAGTTCAGCAGAGTTAAACCGAGTTAAACAGAGGTAAACAGAGGGAAACAGAGTGAAACAGAGTTAAACCGAGGCAGGCAGAGTTAAACAGAGTTGAACAGAGGCAAACAGAGTTAAATAGATTGAAACAGATGGAAACAGAGTTGAACAGAGATATCAGAGTTAAACAGAGTTCAACAGAGTTTAACAGAGTCAAACAGAGTTCAACCGAGTTAAACAGAGGCAAACAGAGTTAAACAGCGTGAAACAGAGGCAAACAGAGTTAAATAGAGTTAAACAGAGTTAAACAGAGGCAAACAGAGGGAAACAGAGTGAAACAGAGTTAGACGGAGGCATACAGCGATAAAAAGAGTTGAATAGAGGCAAATAGAGTCAAATGGATTGAAACAGAGGCAAACAGAGATGAACAGAGATATAAAGAGTTCAACAGAGTTAAAAACATGTAAACAGAGGGAAACAGAGTGAAACAGAGTTAAACCGAGGCAAACAGAGTTAAACAGAGTTGAACAGCGGTAAACAGAGTTAAACAGAGTTAAACAGAGGCAAACTGTGTTAAACAGAGATAAACAGAGTTAAACACAGGTAAAGAGAGGCGAACAGAGTTAAACATAAGCAAACAGAGGTCAACAGATTTGAACAGATTTAAACAGAGTTAAACTGATTTAAACAGAGTTAAACAGAGGCAAACAGAGTTCCAAAGAGTTAAACAGAGTTGAACAGGGGCAAACAGAGGGAAACAGAGTGAAATAGAGTAAAACAGAGCCATACAGAGTTAAACAGAATTAAACAGAGTTGAACAGAGGCAAACAGAGTTAAACAGAGGCAAACAGAGTTAAACAGAGGCAAACAGAGTTAAACAGAGTTAAACAGAGTATTAGAGAGTTAAACTGAGTTAAACAGAGGCAAACAGAGTTAAACAGCGTTAAACAGAAGCAAACAGAGTTAAATAGAGTTAAATAGAGGCAAACAGATTTAAACAGAATTAAACTGAGGCAAACAGAGTTAAAAAGAGATGGACAGAGGCAAACAGAGTTCAACAGAGTTAAAAGAGGCATACAGAGTTAAACAGAGTTAAACAGAGGCAAACAGAGTTAAACAGCGTTAAACAGAGGCAAAGCGAGTTAAATTGAGTTAAACAGTGGCAAACAGAGTTCAACAGAGACATACAGAGTTCAACAGAGTTAAACAGAGGCAAACAGCGGGAAACAGAGTGAAACAGAGTTAAACAGAGGCAAACAGAGTTAAATGTATTGAAACAGAGGCAAGCAGAGTTGAACAGAGATAAACAGAGTTCAAAAGAGTTAAACAGAGGTAAACAGAGGGAAACAGAGTGAAACAGAATTAAACCGAGGCAAACAGAGTTGAACAGAGTTGAACAGAGGCAAACAGAGTTAAATAGAGTTAAACAGTGGCAAACATATTTAAAAAGGATTAAACAGAGGCAAACAGAGTTAAATAGATTGAAACAGAGGCAAACAGAGTTCAACAGAGATAAACAGCTCTACGGAGTTAAACAGAGTTACACAGTGGCAAACAGAGTCAAATAGATTGAAACAGAGGCAAACAGAGTTGAACAGAGATAAAAAGAGTTAAACAGAGTTAAACACATGTAAGCAGTGGCAAACAGAGTTCAATACAGTTAAATAGAGGCAAACAGATTTAAACAGAATTAAACTGAGGCGAACAGAGTTAAAAAGAGATGAACACAGGCAAACAGAGTTCAACAGAGTTAAAAGAGGCATACAGAGTAAAACAGAGTTAAACAGAGGCAAACAGAGTTAACCAGCATTAAACAGAGGCAAAGAGAGTTAAATAGAGTTGAACAGTGGCAAACAGAGTTCAACAGAGACATACAGAGTTCAACAGAGTTAAACAGAGGCAAACAGCGGGAAGCAGAGTGAAACAGAGTTAAACAGAGGCAAACAGAGTTAAATGTATTGAAACAGAGGCAAGCAGAGTTGAACAGAGATAAACAGAGTTCAAAAGAGTTAAACAGAGGTAAACAGAGGGAAACAGAGTGAAACAGAATTAAACCGAGGCAAACAGAGTTGAACAGAGTTGAACAGAGGCAAACAGAGTTAAATAGAGTTAAACAGTGGCAAACATAGTTAAAAAGGATTAAACAGAGGCAAACAGAGTTAAATAGATTGAAACAGAGGCAAACAGAGTTCAACAGAGATAAACAGCTCTACGGAGTTAAACAGAGTTACACAGTGGCAAACAGAGTCAAATAGATTGAAACAGAGGCAAACAGAGTTGAACAGAGATAAAAAGAGTTAAACAGAGTTAAACACATGTAAGCAGTGGCAAACAGAGTTCAATAGAGTTAAATAGAGGCAAACAGATTTAAACAGAAAATAAACTGAGGCAAACAGAGTTAAAAAGAGATGAACACAGGCAAACAGAGTTCAACAGAGTTAAAAGAGGCATACAGAGTTAAACAGAGTTAAACAGAGGCAAACAGAGTTAACCAGCATTAAACAGAGGCAGAGAGTTAAATAGAGTTGAACAGTGGCAAACAGAGTTCAACAGAGACATACAGAGTTCAACAGAGTTAAACAGAGGCAAACAGCGGGAAACAGACTGAAACAGAGTTAAACAGAGGCAAACAGAGTTAAATGTATTGAAACAGAGGCAAACAGAGTTGAACAGAGATAAACAGAGTTCAAAAGAGCTCAACAGAGGTAAACAGAGGGAAACAGAGTGAAACAGAATTAAACCGAGGCAAACAGAGTTGAACAGAGTTGAACAGAGGCAAACAGAGTTAAATAGATTTAAACAGTGGCAAACATAGTTAAAAAGGATTAAACAGAGGCAAACAGAGTTAAATAGATTGAAACAGAGGCAAACAGATTTCAACAGAGATAAACAGCTCTACGGAGTTAAACAGAGTTACACAGTGGCAAACAGAGGGAAACAGAGTGAAACTGAGTTAGACGAAGGCATACAGCGTTAAACAGAGTTGAACAGAGGCAAACAGAGTCAAATAGATTGAAACAGAGGCAAACAGAGTTGAACAGAGATAAAAAGAGTTCAACAGATTTAAACACATGTAAACAGAGGCAAACAGAATGAAACAGAGTTCTGCCGAGGCGAACAGAGTTAAAAAGTGTTGAACCGAGGTAAACAGAGTTAAACAGAGTTAAACAGAGGCAAACAGTGTTAAACAGAGATAAACAGAGTTAAACAGAGTTAAACAGAGGCAAACAGAGATAAACAGCGTTAAACAGAGGCAAACAGAGTTAAATAGATTTAAACAGTGGCAAACAGAGTTAAACAGAATTAAACAGAGGCAAACAGAGTTAAATAGATTGAAACAGAGGCAAACAGAGTTCAAAAGAGACATACAGAATTCAACAGATTTAAACAGAGGCAAACAGAGTTAAACAGAGCTAAACAGAGGCATACAGAGTTAAACAGAGTTGAACAGAGGCAACCAGAGTTAAATAGATTGAAACAGACGCAAACAGATTTGAACAGAGATAAACAGAGTTCAACAGAGTTAAACACATGTAAACAGAGGGAAACAGAGTGAAACAGAGTAAAACCGAGGGAAACAGAGTTGAAGTGAGTTGAACAGAGGCAAACAGAGTTAAACAGAATTAAACAGAGGCAATCGGAGTTAAACAGATTTAAAAAGTGGCAAACAGAGTTAAATAGATTGAAACAGAGGCAAGCAGAGTTCAACAGAGATAAACAGAGTCCAACAGAGTTAAGCAGAGTTAAACAGATGCAAACAGAGGGAAACAGTGAAACAGAGTTAAAAGAGGCATACAGAGTTAAACAGAGTTAAACAGAGGCAAACAGAGTTAAACAGCGTTAAACAGAGGCAAAGAGAGTTAAATAGAGTTAAACAGTGGCAAACAGAGTTCAACAGAGACATACAGAGTTCAAGAGAGTTAAACAGAGGCAAACAGCGGGAAACAGAGTGAAACAGAGTTAAACAGAGGCAAGCAGAGTTAAATGTATGGAAACAGAGGCAAACAGAGTTGAACAGAGATAAACAGAGTTCAAAAGAGTTAAACAGAGGTAAACAGAGGGAAACAGAGTGAAACAGAATCAAACCGAGGCAAACAGAGTTGATCAGAGGCAAACAGAGTTAAATAGAGTTAAACAGTGGCAAACATAGTTAAAAAGGATTAAACAGAGGCAAACAGAGTTAAAAAGATTGAAACAGAGGCAAACAGAGTTCAACAGAGATAAACAGTTCTACGGAGTTAAACAGAGTTAAACTGAGGCAAACAGAGGGAAACAGAGTGAACCTGAGTTAGACGGAGGCATACAGCGTTAAACAGAGTTGAACAGAGGCAAACAGAGTCAAATAGATTGAAACAGAGGCAAACAGAGTTGAACAGAGATAAACAGAGTTAAACAGAGTTAAACAGAGGCAAACAGAGTTAAACAGCGTTAAACAGTGGCAAACAGAGTTAAACAGAATTAAACACAGGCTAACAGAGTTAAATAGATTGAAACAGAGGCAAACAGAGTTCAGAAGAGACATACAGAATTCAACAGAGTTAAACAGAGGCAAACAGAGTTAAACAGAGTTAAACAGAGGCATAGAGAGTTAAACAGAGTTGAACAGAGGGAGCCAGAGTTAAATAGATTGAAACAGACGCAAACAGAGTAGAACAGTGATAAACAGAGTTCAACAGAGTTAAACACATGTAAACAGAGGGAAACAGAGTGACACAGAGTAAAACCGAGGGAAACAGAGTTGAAGTGAGTTGAACAGAGGCAAACAGAGTTAAACAGAGTTAAACAGAGGCAATCGGAGTTAAACAGATTTAAAAAGTGGCAAACAGATTTAAATAGATTGAAACAGAGGCAAGCAGAGTTCAACAGAGATAAACAGAGTCCAACAGAGTTAAGCAGAGTTAAACAGATGCAAACAGAGGGAAACAGTGAAACAGAGTTAAACAGAGGCATACAGAGTGAAACAGAGTTGAACAGAGGCAAACAGAGTTAATTAGTTTGAAACAGAGGCAAACAGAGTTCAACAGAAATAAACAGAGTTCAACAGAGTTACGCAGAGTTAAACAGAGGGAAACAGAGGGAAATAGAGTGAAACAGATTTAAACAGAGGCAAATAGAGTTAAACATAGTTAAATGGAGGAAAATAGAGTTAAACAGAGTTAAACAGCGTTAAATAGATTGAAAGAGAGGCAAGCAGATTTCAACAGAGATAAACAGAGTTCAGCAGAGTGAAACCGAGTTAAACAGAGGTAAACAGAGGGAAACAGAGTGAAACAGAGTTAAACCGAGGCAGGCAGAGTTAAACAGAGTTGAACAGAGGAAAACAGAGTTAAATAGATTGAAACAGATGGAAACAGAGTTGAACAGAGGCAAACAGAGTCAAATAGATTGAAACAGAGGCAAACAGAGTTGAACAGAGATAAAC
Organism: Isurus oxyrinchus; assembly: GCA_026770705.1. Lineage (NCBI taxonomy): Eukaryota > Metazoa > Chordata > Chondrichthyes > Lamniformes > Lamnidae > Isurus > Isurus oxyrinchus. The sequence goes on from JANJGN010001487.1 coordinate 72,569, forward strand.
AGAGTTAAACAGAGTTAAAGAGAGGCAAACCGAGTTAAACAGAATTAAACACAGGCAAACAGAGGTAAATAGATTGAAACAGAGGCAAACAGAGTTCAAAAGAGATATACAGAATCCAACAGAGTTAAACAGAGGCAACAGAGTTAAACAGAGTTAAACAGAGGCATACAGAGTTAAACAGAGTTGAACAGAGGCAACCAGAGTTAAATAGATTGAAACAGAGGCAAACAGAGTTGAACAGAGATAAAGAGAGTTCAACAGAGTTAAACAGATGTACACAGAGGGAAACAGAGTGAAACAGAGTTCAACCGAGGCAAGCAGAGTTAAACAGTGTTGAACCGAGGTAAACAGAGTTAAACAGAGTTAAACAGAGGCAAACAGAGTTAAACAGAGATAAACAGAGTTAAACAGAGTTAAACAGAGGCAAACAGAGTTAAATAGAGTTAAACAGTGGCAAACAGATTTAAACAGAATTAAACACAGGCAAACAGAGTCAAATAGATTGAAACAGAGGCAAACAGAGATGAACAGAGATAAACAGAGTTAAACAGAGGCAAACAGAGTTAAACAGCGTTAAACAGAGGCAAACAGAGTTAAATAGCGTTAAACAGTGGCAAACAGAGTTAAACAGAATTAAACACAGGCAAACAGAGTTAAACAGAGTTAAACAGAGGCATACAGAGTTAAACAGAGTTGAACAGAGGCAACCAGAGTTAAATAGATTGAAACAGACGCAAACAGAGTTGAACAGAGATAAACAGAGTTCAACAGAGTTAAACACGTGTAAACAGAGGGAAACAGAGTGAAACAGACTAAAACCGATGGAAACAGAGTTGAAGTGAGTTGAACAGAGGCAAACAGAGTTAAACAGAGTTAAACAGAGGCAATCGGAGTTAAACAGATTTAAAAAGTGGCAAACAGAGTTAAATAGATTGAAACAGAGGCCAGCAGAGTTCAACAGAGATAAACAGAGTCCAACAGAGTTAAGCAGAGTTAAACAGATGCAAACAGAGGGAAACAGTGAAACAGAGTTAAAAGAGGCATACAGAGTTAAACAGAGTTAAACAGAGGCAAACAGAGTTAAACAGCGTTAAACAGAGGCAAAGAGAGTTAAATAAAATTAAACAGTGGCAAACAGAGTTCAACAGAGACATACAGAGTTCAAGAGAGTTAAACAGAGGCAAACAGCGGGAAACAGAGTGAAACAGAGTTAAACAGAGGCAAACAGAGTTAAATGTATTGAAACAGAGGCAAACAGAGTTGAACAGAGATAAACAGAGTTCAAAAGAGTTAAACAGAGGTAAACAGAGGGAAACAGAGTGTAACAGAATCAAACCGAGGCAAACAGAGTTGAACAGAGGCAAACAGAGTTAAATAGATTTAAACAGTGGCAAACATAGTTAAAAAGGATTAAACAGAGGCAAACAGAGTTAAATAGATTGAAACAGAGGCAAACAGAGTTCAACAGAGATAAACAGTTCTACGGAGTTAAACAGAGTTAAACAGAGGTAAACAGAGGGAAACAGAGTGAAACTGAGTTAGACGGAGGCATACAGCGTAAACAGAGTTGAACAGAGTCAAACAGAGTCATATAGATTGAAAAAGAGGCAAACAGAGTTGAACAGAGATAAACAGAGTTAAACAGAGTTAAACAGAGGCAAACAGAGTTAAACAGCGTTAAACAGAGGCAAACAGAGTTAAATAGAGTTAAACAGTGGCAAACAGAGTTAAACAGAATTAAACACAGGCAAACAGAGTTAAATAGATTGAAACAGAGGCAAACAGAGTTCAAAAGAGACATACAGAATTCAACAGAGTTACACAGAGGCAAACAGAGTTAAACAGAGTTAAACAGAGGCATACAGAGTTAAACAGAGTTGAACAGAGGCAAACAGAGTTAAATAGATTGAAACAGACGCAAACAGAGTTGAACAGAGATAACCAGAGTTCAACAGAGTTAAACACATGTAAACAGAGGGAAACAGAGTTGAATTGAGTTGAACAGAGGCAAACAGAGTTAAACAGAGTTAAACAGAGGCAATCGGAGTTAAACAGATTTATAAAGTGGCAAACAGAGTTAAATAGATTGAAACAGAGGCAAGCAGAGTTCAACAGAGATAAACAGAGTCCAACAGAGTTAAGCAGAGTTAAACAGATGCAAACAGAGGGAAACAGTGAAACAGAGTTAAACAGAGGCATACAGAGTGAAACAGAGTTGAACAGAGGCAAACAGAGTTAAATAGTTTGAAACAGAGGCAAACAGAGTTCAACAGAAATAAACAGAGTTCAACAGAGTTACGCAGAGTTAAACAGAGGGAAACAGAGGGAAATAGAGTGAAACAGATTTAAACAGAGGCAAATAGAGTTAACCAGAGTTGAACGGAGGCAAACAGAGTTAAACATAGTTAAATGGAGGAAAATAGAGTTAAACAGAGTTAAACAGCGTTAAATAGATTGAAAGAGAGGCAAGCAGATTTCAACAGAGATAAACAGAGTTCAGCAGAGTTAAACCGAGTTAAACAGAGATAAACAGAGGGAAACAGAGTGAAACAGAGTTAAACCGAGGCAGGCAGAGTTAAACAGAGTTGAACAGAGTAAAACAGAGTTAAATAGATTGAAACAGATGGAAACAGAGTTGAACAGAGGCAAACAGAGTCAAATAGATTGAAACAGAGGCAAACAGAGTTGAACAGAGATAAACAGAGTTAAACAGAGTTAAACAGAGGCAAACAGAGTTAAACAGCGTTAAACAGAGGCAAACAGAGTTAAATAGAGTTAAACAGTGGCAAACAGAGTTAAACAGAATTAAACACAGGCAAACAGAGTTAAATAGATTGAAACAGATGCAAACAGAGTTCAAAAGAGATATACAGAATTCAACAGAGTTAAACAGAGGCAAACAGAGTTAAACAGAGTTAAACAGAGGCATACAGAGTTAAACAGAGTTGAACAGTGGCAACCAGAGTTAAATAGATTGAAACAGACGCAAACAGAGTTGAACAGAGATAAACAGAGTTCAACAGAGTTAAACACATGTAAACAGAGGGAAACAGAGTGAAACAGAGTAAAACCGAGGGAAACAGAGTTGAAGTGAGTTGAACAGAGGCAAACAGAGTTAAACAGAGTTAAACAGAGGCAATCGGAGTTATACAGATTTGAAAAGTGGCAAACAGAGTTAAATAGATTGAAACAGAGGCAAGCAGAGTTCAACAGAGATAAACAGAGTCCAACAGAGTTAAGCAGAGTTAAACAGATGCAAACAGAGGGAAACAGTGAAACAGAGTTAAACAGAGGCATACAGAGTGAAACAGAGTTGAACAGAGGCAAACAGAGTTAAATAGTTTGAAACAGAAACAAACAGAGTTCAACAGAAATAAACAGAGTTCAACAGAGTTACGCAGAGTTAAACAGAGGGAAACAGAGGGAAATAGAGTGAAACAGATTTAAACAGAAGGCAAATAGAGTTAAACAGAGTTGAACGGAAGCAAACAGAGTTAAACATAGTTAAATGGAGGAAAATAGAGTTAAACAGAGTTAAACAGCGTTAAATAGATTGAAAGAGAGGCAAGCAGATTTCAACAGAGATAAACAGATTTCAGCAGAGTTAGACCGAGTTAAACAGAGGTAAACAGAGGGAAACAGAGTGAAACAGAGTTAAACCGAGGCAGGCAGAGTTGAACAGAGTTGAACAGAGTAAAACAGAGTTAAATAGATTGAAACAGATGGAAACAGAGTTGAACAGAGGCAAACAGAGTCAAATAGATTGAAACAGAGGCAAACAGAGTTGAACAGATATAAACAGAGTTGAACAGAGTTAAACAGAGGCAAACAGAGTTAAACAGCGTTAAACAGAGGCAAACAGAGTTAAATAGAGTTAAACAGTGTCAAAAAGAGTTAAACAGAATTAAACACAGGCAAACAGAGTTAAATAGATTGAAACAGAGGCAAACAGAGTTCAAAAGAGATATACAGAATTCAACAGAGTTAAACAGAGGCAAACAGAGTTAAACAGAGTTAAACAGAGGCATACAGAGTTAAACAGAGTTGAACAGAGGCAACCAGAGTTAAATAGATTGAAACAGACGCAAACAGAGTTGAACAGAGATAAACAGAGTTCAACAGAGTTAAACAGAAGTAAACAGAGGGAAACAGAGTAAAACCGAGGGAAACAGAGTTGAAGTGAGTTGATCAGAGGCAAACAGAGTTAAACAGAGTTAAACAGAGGCAATCGGAGTTAAACAGATTTAAAAAGTGGCAAACAGAGTTAAATAGATTGAAACAGAGGCAAGCAGATTTCAACAGAGATAAACAGAGTCCAACAGAGTTAAGCAGAGTCAAACAGATGCAAACAGAGGGAAACAGTGAAACAGAGTTAAACAGAGGCATACAGAGTGAAACAGAGTTGAACAGAGGCAAACAGAGTTAAATAGTTTGAAACAGAGGCAAACAGAGTTCAACAGAAATAAACAGAGCTGAACAGAGTTACGCAGAGTTAAACAGAGGGAAACAGAGGGAAATAGAGTGAAACAGATTTAAACAGAGGCAAATAGAGTTAAACAGAGTTGAACGGAGGCAAACAGAGTTAAACATAGTTAAATGGAGGAAAATAGAGTTAAACAGAGTTAAACAGCGTTAAATAGAATGAAAGAGAGGCAAGCAGATTTCAACAGAGATAAACAGAGTTCAGCAGAGTTAAACCGAGTTAAACAGAGGTAAACAGACGGAAACAGAGTGAAACAGAGTTAAACCAAGGCAGGCAGAGTTAAACAGAGTTGAACAGAGGAAAACAGAGTTAAAAAGATTGAAACAGATGGAAACAGAGTTGAACAGAGGCAAACAGAGTCAAATAGATTGAAACAGAGGCAAACAGAGTTGAACAGAGATAAAGAGAGTTCAACAGAGTTAAACACATGTAAACAGAGGCAAACAGAGTGAAACAGAGTTCAACCGAGGCAAACAGAGTTAAACAGTGTTGAACCGAGTTAAACAGAGTTAAACAGAGTTAAACAGAGGCAAACAGTGTTAAACAGAGATAAACAGAGTTAAACAGAGTTAAACAGAGGCAAACAGAGTTAAACAGCGTTAATCAGAGGCAAACAGAGTTAAATAGAGTTAAACAGTGGCAAACAGAGTTAAACAGAATTAAACACAGGCAAACAGAGTTAAATAGATTGAAACAGAGGCAAACAGAGTTCAAAAGAGACATACAGAGTTCAACAGAGTTAAACAGAGACAAACAGAGGGAAACAGGTTGAAACAGAGTTAAACAGAGGCATACAGAGTTAAACAGAGTTGAACAGAGGCAACCAGAGTTAAATAGATTGAAACAGACGCAAACAGAGTTGAACAGAGATAAACAGAGTTCAACAGAGTAAAACACATGTAAACAGAGGGAAACAGAGTGAAACAGAGTAAAACCGAGGGAAACAGAGTTGAAGTGAGTTGAACAGAGGCAAACAGAGTTAAACAGAGTTAAACAGAATTAAACGGAGGCAAACAGAGTTAAACAAAGTTAAACAGAGGCATACAGAGTTAAACAGAGTTGAACAGAGCAACCAGAGTTAAATAGATTGAAACAGACGCAAACAGAGTTGAACAGAGATAAACAGAGTTCAACAGAGTTAAACACATGTAAACAGAGGGAAACAGAGTGAAACAGAGTAAAACTGAGGGAAACAGAGTTGAAGTGAGTTGAACAGAGGCAAACAGAGTTCAACAGAGTTAAACAGAGGCAATGGAGTTAAACAGATTTAAAAAGTGGCAAACAGAGTTAAATAGATTGAAACAGAGGCAAGCAGAGTTCAACAGAGATAAACAGAGTCCAAAAGAGTTAAGCAGAGTTAAACAGATGCAAACAGAGGGAAACAGAGAAACAGAGTTAAACAGAGGCATACAGAGTGAAACAGAGTTGAACAGAGGCAAACAGAGTTAAATAGTTTGAAACAGAGGCAAACAGAGTTCAACAGAAATAAACAGAGTTCAACAGAGTTACGCAGAGTTAAACAGAGGGAAGCAGAGGGAAATAGAGTGAAACAGATTTAAACAGAGGCAAATAGAGTTAAACAGAGTTGAACGGAGGCAAACAGAGTTAAACATAGTTAAATGGAGGAAAATAGAGTTAAACAGAGTTAAACAGCGTTAAATAGATTGAAAGAGAGGCAAGCAGATTTCAACAGAGATAAACAGAGTTCAGCAGAGTTAAACCGAGTTAAACAGAGGTAAACAGAGGGAAACAGAGTGAAACAGAGTTAAACCGAGGCAGGCAGAGTTAAACAGAGTTGAACAGAGTAAAACAGAGTTAAATAGATTGAAACAGAAGGAAACAGAGTTGAACAGAGGCAAACAGAGTCAAATAGATTGAAACAGAGGCAAACAGAGTTGAACAGAGACAAAGAGAGTTCAACAGAGTTAAACGCATGTAAACAGAGGCAAACAGAGTGAAACAGAGTTCAACCGAGGCAAACAGAGTTAAACAGTGTTGAACCGAGGTAAACAGAGTTAAACAGAGTTAAACAGAGGCAAACAGTGTTAAACAGAGATAAACAGAGTTAAACAGAGTTAAACAGAGGCAAACAGAGTTAAACAGCGTTAAACAGAGGCAAACAGAGTTAAATAGAGTTAAACAGTGGCAAACAGAGTTAAACAGAATTAAACACAGGCAAACAGAGTTAAATAGATTGAAACAGAGGCAAACAGAGTTCAAAAGAGACATACAGAGTTCAACAGAGTTAAACAGAGGCAAACAGAGGGAAACAGGTTGAAACAGAGTTAAACAGAGACATACAGAGTTAAACAGAGTTGAACAGAGGCAACCAGAGTTAAATAGATTGAAACAGACGCAAACAGAGTTGAACAGAGATAAACAGAGTTCAACAGAGTAAAACACATGTAAACAGAGGGAAACAGAGTGAAACAGAGTAAAACCGAGGGAAACAGAGTTGAAGTGAGTTGAACAGAGGCAAACAGAGTTAAACAGAATTAAACAGGGGCAAACAGAGTTAAATAGATTGAAACATAGGCAAACAGAGTTCAACAGAGTTAAACAGAGTTAAACAGAGGCAAACAGAGGGAAACAGAGTGAAACAGAGTTAGACGGAGGCATACAGCGATAAAAAGAGTTGAATAGAGGCAAATAGAGTCAAATGGATTGAAACAGAGGCAAACAGAGTTGAACAGAGATATAAAGAGTTCAACGGAGTTAAACACATGTAAACAGAGGGAAACAGAGTGAAACAGAGTTAAACCGAGGCAAACAGAGTTAAACAGAGTTGAAGAGAGTTAAACAGAGGCAAACAGTGTTAAACAGAGATAAACAGAGTTAAACACAGGTAAAGAGAGGCGAACAGAGTTAAACATAAGCAAACAGAGGTCAACAGATTTGAACAGATTTAAACAGAGTTAAACTGATTTAAACAGAGTTAAACAGAGTCAAAGAGATTTCCAAAGAGTTAAACAGAGTTGAACAGGGGCAAACAGAGGGAAACAGAGTGAAATAGAGTAAAACAGAGCCTCACAGAGTTAAACAGAATTAAACAGAGTTAAACAGAGGCAATCGGAGTTAAACAGATTTAAAAAGTGGCAAACAGAGTTAAATAGATTTAAACAGAGGCAAGCAGAGTTCAACAGAGATAAACAGAGTCCAACAGAGTTAAGCAGAGTTAAACAGATGCAAACAGAGGGAAACAGTGAAACAGAGTTAAAAGAGGCATACAGAGTTTAACAGAGTTAAACAGAGGCAAACAGAGTTAAACAGCGTTAGAGGCAAAGAGAGTTAAATAGAGTTAAACAGTGGCAAACAGAGTTCAACAGAGACATACAGAGTTCAAGAGAGTTAAACAGAGGCAAACAGCGGGAAACAGAGTGAAACAGAGTTAAACAGAGGCAAACAGAGTTAAATGTATTGAAACAGAGGCAAACAGAGTTGAACAGAGATAAACAGAGTTCAAAAGTGTTAAACAGAGGTAAACAGAGGGAAACAGAGTGAAACAGAATCAAACCGAGGCAAACAGAGTTGAACAGAGGCAAACAGAGTTAAATAGAGTTAAACATTGGCAAACATAGTTAAAAAGGATTAAACAGAGGCAAACAGAGTTAAATAGATTGAAACAAAGGCAAACAGAGTTCAACAGAGATAAACAGTTCTACGGAGTTAAACAGAGTTAAACAGAGGCAAACAGAGGGAAACAGAGTGAAACTGAGTTGGACGGAGGCATACAGCGTTAAACAGAGTTGAACAGAGGCAAACAGAGTCAAATAGATTGAAACAGAGGCAAACAGAGTTGAACAGAGATAAACAGAGTTAAACAGAGTTAAACAGAGGAAAACAGAGTTAAACAGGGTTACACAGAGGCAAACAGAGTTAAATAGAGTTAAACAGTGGCAAACAGAGTTAAACAGAATTAAACACAGGCAAACAGAGTTAAATAGATTGAAACAGAGCAAACAGAGTTCAAAAGAGACATACAGAATTCAACAGAGTTACAAAGAGGCAAACAGAGTTAAACCGAGGCATACAGAGTTAAACAGAGTTGAACAGAGGCAACCAGAGTTAAATAGATTGAAACAGACGCAAACAGAGTTGAACAGAGATAAACAGAGTTCAACAGAGTTAAACACATGTAAACAGAGGGAAACAGAGTGAAACAGAGTAAAACCGAGGCAAACAGAGTTGAAGTGAGTTGAACAGAGGCAAACAGAGTTAAACAGAGTTAAACAGTGGCAATCGGAGTTAAACAGATTTAAAAAGTGGCAAACAGAGTTAAATAGATTGAAACAGAGGCAAGCAGAGTTGAACAGAAATAAACAGAGTCCAACAGAGTTAAGCAGAGTTAAACAGATGCAAACAGAGGGAAACAGTGAAACAGAGTTAAACAGAGGCATACAGAGTGAAACAGAGTTGAACAGAGGCAAACAGAGTTAAATAGTTTGAAACAGAGGCAAACAGAGTTCAACAGAAATAAACAGAGTTCAACAGAGTTACGCAGAGTTAAACAGAGGGAAACAGAGGGAAATAGAGTGAAACAGATTTAAACAGAGGCAAATAGAGTTAAACAGAGTTGAACGGAGGCAAACAGAGTTAAACATAGTTAAATGGAGGAAAATAGAGTTAAACAGAGTTAAACAGCGTTAAATAGATTGAAAGAGAGGCAAGCAGATTTCAACACGTATAAACAGAGTTCAGCAGAGTTAAACCGAGTTAAACAGAGGTAAAAAGAGGGAAACAGAGTGAAACAGAGTTAAACCGAGGCAGGCAGAGTTAAACAGTGTTGAACAGAGTAAAACAGAGTTAAATAGATTGAAACAGAAGGAAACAGAGTTGAACAGAGGCAAACAGAGTCAAATAGATTGAAACAGAGGCAAACAGAGTTGAACAGAGATAAACAGAGTTAAACAGAGTTAAACAGAGGCAAACAGAGTTAAACAGCGTTAAACAGAGGCAAACAGAGTTAAATAGAGTTAAACAGTGGCAAACAGAGTTAAACAGAATTAAACACAGGCAAACAGAGTTAAATAGATTGAAACAGAGGCAAACAGAGTTCAAAAGAGATATACAGAATTCAACAGAGTTAAACAGAGGCAAACAGAGTTAAACAGAGTTAAACAGAGGCATACAGAGTTAAACAGAGTTGAACAGAGGCAGAACAGAGGCAACCAGAGTTAAATAGATTGAAACAGACGCAAACAGAGTTGAACAGAGATAAACAGAGTTCAACAGAGTTAAACACATGTAAACAGAGGGAAACAGAGTGAAACAGAGTAAAACTGAGGGAAACAGAGTTGAAGTGAGTTGAACAGAGGCAAACAGAGTTCAACAGAGTTAAACAGAGGCAATCGGAGTTAAACAGATTTAAAAAGTGGCAAACAGAGTTAAATAGATTGAAACAGAGGCAAGCAGAGTTCAACAGAGATAAACAGAGTCCAACAGAGTTAAGCAGAGTTAAACAGATGCAAACAGAGGGAAACAGTGAAACAGAGTTAAACAGAGGCATACAGAGTGAAACAGAGTTGAACAGAGGCAAACAGAGTTAAATAGTTTGAAACAGAGGCAAACAGAGTTCAACAGAAATAAACAGAGTTCAACAGAGTTACGCAGAGTTAAACAGAGGGAAACAGAGGGTAATAGAGTGAAACAGATTTAAACAGAGGCAAATAGAGTTAAACAGAGTTGAACGGAGGCAAACAGAGTTAAACATAGTTAAATGGAGGAAAATAGAGTTAAACAGAGTTAAACAGCGTTAAATAGATTGAAAGAGAGGCAAGCAGATTTCAACAGAGATAAACAGAGTTCAGCAGAGTTAAACGGAGTTAAACAGAGGTAAACAGAGGGAAACAGAGTGAAACAGAGTTAAACCGAGGCAGGCAGAGTGAAACAGAGTTGAACAGAGTAAAACAGAGTTAAATAGATTGAAATAGATGGAAACAGAGTTGAACAGAGGCAAACAGAGTCAAATAGATTGAAACAGAGGCAAACAGAGTTGAACAGAGATAAACAGAGTTAAACAGAGTTAAACAGAGGCAAACAGAGTTAAACAGCGTTAAACAGAGGCAAACAGAGTTAAATAGAGTTAAACAGTGGCAAACAGAGTTAAACAGAATTAAACACAGGCAAACAGAGTTAAATAGATTGAAACAGAGGCAAACAGAGTTCAAAAGAGATATACAGAATTCAACAGAGTTAAACAGAGGTAAACAGAGTTAAACAGAGTTAAACAGAGGCATACAGAGTTAAACAGAGTTGAACAGAGGCAACCAGAGTTAAATAGATTGAAACAGACGCAAACAGAGTTGAACAGAGATAAACAGAGTTCAACAGAGTTAAACACATGTAAACAGAGGGAAACAGAGTGAAACAGAGTAAAACCGAGGGAAACAGAGTTGAAGTGAGTTGAACAGAGGCAATCAAAGTTAAACAGAGTTAAACAGAGGCAATCGGAGTTAAACAGATTTAAAAAGTGGCAAACAGAGTTAAATAGATTGAAACAGAGGCAAGCAGAGTTCAACAGAGATAAACAGAGTCCAACAGAGTTAAGCAGAGTTAAACAACATGCAAACAGAGGGAAACAGTAAAACAGAGTTAAACAGAGGCATACAGAGTGAAACAGAGTTGAACAGAGGCAAACAGAGTTAAATAGTTTGAAACAGAGGCAAACAGAGTTCAACAGAAATAAACAGAGTTCAACAGAGTTACGCAGAGTTAAACAGAGGGAAACAGAGGGAAATAGAGTGAAACAGATTTAAACAGAGGCAAATAGAGTTAAACAGAGTTGAACGGAGGCAAACAGAGTTAAACATAGTTAAATGGAGGAAAATAGAGTTAAACAGAGTTAAACAGCGTTAAATAGATTGAAAGAGAGGCAAGCAGATTTCAACAGAGATAAACAGAGTTCAGCAGAGTTAAACCGAGTTAAACAGAGGTAAACAGAGGGAAACAGAGTGAAACAGAGTTAAACCGAGGCAGGCAGAGTTAAACAGTGTTGAACAGAGTAAAACAGAGTTAAATAGATTGAAACAGAAGGAAACAGAGTTGAACAGAGGCAAACAGAGTCAAATAGATTGAAACAGAGGCAAACAGAGTTGAACAGAGATAAACAGAGTTAAACAGAGTTAAACAGAGGCAAACAGAGTTAAACAGCGTTAAACAGAGGCAAACAGAGTTAAATAGAGTTAAACAGTGGCAAACAGAGTTAAACAGAATTAAACACAGGCAAACAGAGTTAAATAGATTGAAACAGAGGCAAACAGAGTTCAAAAGAGATATACAGAATTCAACAGAGTTAAACAGAGGCAAACAGAGTTAAACAGAGTTAAACAGAGGCATACAGAGTTAAACAGAGTTGAACAGAGGCAACCAGAGTTAAATAGATTGAAACAGACGCAAACAGAGTTGAACAGAGATAAACAGAGTTCAACAGAGTTACGCAGAGTTAAACAGAGGGAAACAGAGGGAAATAGAGTGAAACAGAGTTGAACGGAGGCAAACAGAGTTAAACATAGTTAAATGGAGGAAAATAGAGTTAAACAGAGTTAAACAGCGTTAAATAGATTGAATGAGAGGCAAGCAGATTTCAACAGAGATAAACAGAGTTCAGCAGAGTTAAACCGAGTTAAGCAGAGGTAAACAGAGGGAAACAGAGTGAAACAGAGTTAAACCGAGGCAGGCAGAGTTAAACAGAGTTGAACAGAGTAAAACAGAGTTAAATAGATTGAAACAGATGGAAACAGAGTTGAACAGAGGCAAACAGTGTCAAATAGATTGAAACAGAGGCAAACAGAGTTGAACAGAGATAAACAGAGTCCAACAGAGTTAAGCAGAGTTAAACAGATACAAACAGAGGGAAACAGTGAAACAGAGTTAAACAGAGGCATACAGAGTGAAACAGAGTTGAACAGAGGCAAACAGAGTTAAATAGTTTGAAACAGAGGCAAACAGAGTTCAACAGAAATAAACAGAGTTCAACAGAGTTACGCAGAGTTAAACAGAGGGAAACAGAGGGAAATAGAGTGAAACAGATTTAAACAGAGGCAAATAGAGTTAAACAGAGTTGAACGGAGGCAAACAGAGTTAAACATAGTTAAATGGAGGAAAATAGAGTTAAACAGAGTTAAACAGCGTTAAATAGATTGAAAGAGAGGCAAGCAGATTTCAACAGAGATAAACAGAGTTCAGCAGAGTTAAACCGAGTTAAACAGAGTTAAACAGAGGGAAACAGAGTGAAACAGAGTTAAACCAAGGCAGGCAGAGTTAAACAGAGTTGAACAGAGTAAAACAGAGTTAAATAGATTGAAACAGATGGAAACAGAGTTGAACAGAGGCAAACAGAGTCAAATAGATTGAAACAGAGGCTAACAGAGTTGAACAGAGATAAAGAGAGTTCAACAGAGTTAAACACATGTAAACAGAGGCAAACAGAGTTCAACCGAGGCAAACAGAGTTAAACAGTGTTGAACCGAGGTAAACAGAGTTAAACAGAGTTAAACAGAGGCAAACAGTGTTAAACAGAGATAAACAGAGTTAAACAGAGTTAAACAGAGGCTAACAGAGTTAAACAGCGTTAAACAGAGGCAAACAGAGTTAAATAGAGTTAAACAGTGGCAAACCGAGTTAAACAGAATTAAACACAGGCAAACAGAGTTAAATAGATTGAAACAGAGGCAAACAGAGTTCAAAAGAGACATACAGAGTTCAACAGAGTTAAACAGAGGCAAACAGAGGGAAACAGGTTGAAACTGAGTTAAACAGAGGCATACAGTGTTAAACAGAGTTGAACAGAGGCTACCAGAGTTAAATAGATTGAAACAGACGCAAACAGAGTTGAAAGAGATAAACAGAGTTCAACAGAGTTAAACACATGTAGCAGAGGGAAACAGAGTTAAACAGAGTAAAACCGAGGGAAACAGAGTTGAAGTGAGTTGAACAGAGGCAAACAGAGTTAAACAGAGTTAAACAGACTTAAACAGAGGCAAACAGAGTTAAATAGATTGAAACAGAGGCAAACAGAGTTGAACAGAGGCAAACAGAGGGAAACAGAGTGAAATAGAGTAAAACAGAGCAATACAGAGTTAAACAGAATAAAACAGAGTTGAACAGAGGCAAAAAGAGTTAAACAGAGTTAAACAGAGGCAAACAGAGTTAAACAGAGGCAAACAGAGTTCAACAGAGTTAAACAGAGTATTAGAGAGTTAAACTGAGTTAAACAGAGGCAAACGGAGATAAACAGCGTTAAACAGAAGCAAACAGAGTTAAATAGAGGCATACAGAGTTAAACAGAGTTGAACAGAGGCTAACAGAGTTAAATAGATTGAAACAGACGCAAACAGAGTTGAACAGAAATAAACAGAGTTCAACAGAGTTAAACACATGTAAACAGAGGGAAACAGAGTGAAACAGAGTAAAACCGAGGGGAACAGAGTTGAAGTGAGTTGAACAGAGGCAAACAGAGTTAAACAGAGGCAATCGGAGTTAAACAGATTTAAAAAGTGGCAAACAGAGCTAAATAGATTGAAACAGAGGCAAGCAGAGTTCAACAGAGATAAACAGAGTCCAACAGAGTTAAGCAGAGTTAAACAGATGCAAACAGAGGGAAACAGTGAAACAGAGTTAAAAGAGGCATACAGAGTTAAACAGAGTTAAACAGAGGCAAACAGAGTTAAACAGCGTTAAACAGAGGCAAAGAGAGTTAAATAGAGTTAAACAGTGGCAAACAGAGTTCAACAGAGACATACAGAGTTCAAGAGAGTTAAACAGAGGCAAACAGCGGGAAACAGAGTGAAACAGAGTTAAACAGAGGCAAACAGAGTTAAATGTATTGAAAAAGAGGCAAACAGAGTTGAACAGAGATAAACAGAGTTCAAAAGAGTTAAACAGATGTAAACAGAGGGAAACAGAGTGAAACAGAATCAAACCGAGGCAAACAGATTTGAACAGAGGCAAACAGAGTTAAATAGAGTTAAACAGTGGCAAACATAGTTAAAAGGATTGAACAGAGGCAAACATAGTTAAATAGATTGAAACAGAGGCAAACAGAGTTCAACAGAGATAAACAGTTCTACGGAATTAAACAGAGTTAAACTGAGGCAAACAGAGGGAAACAGAGTGAAACTGAGTTAGACGGAGGCATACAGCGTTAAACAGAGTTGAACAGAGGCAAACAGAGTCAAATAGATTGAAACAGAGGCAAACAGAGTTGAACAGAGATAAACAGAGTTAAACAGAGTTAAACAGAGGCAAACAGAGTTAAACAGCGTTAAACAGAGGCAAACAGAGTTAAATAGAGTTAAACAGTGGCAAACAGAGTTAAACAGAATTAAACACAGGCAAACAGAGTTCAAAAGAGACATACAGAATTCAACAGAGTTAAACAGAGGCAAACAGAGGCAAACAGAGTTAAACAGAGGCATACAGAGTTAAACAGAGTTCAACAGAGGCAACCAGAGTTAAATAGATTGAAACAGACGCAAACAGAGTTGAACAGAGATAAACAGAGTTCAACAGAGTTAAACACATGTAAACAGAGGGAAACAGAGTGAAACAGAGTAAAACCGAGGGAAACAGAGTTGAAGTGAGTTGAACAGAGGCAAACAGAGTTAAACAGAGACAATCGGAGTTAAACAGATTTAAAAAGTGGCAAACAGAGCTAAATAGATTGAAACAGAGGCAAGCAGAGTTCAACAGAGATAAACAGAGTCCAACAGAGTTAAGCAGAGTTAAACAGATGCAAACAGAGGAAACAGTGAAACAGAGTTAAAAGAGGCATACAGAGTTAAACAGAGTTAAACAGAGGCAAACAGAGTTAAACAGCGTTAAACAGAGGCAAAGAGAGTTAAATAGAGTTAAACAGTGGCAAACAGAGTTCAACAGAGACATACAGAGTTCAAGAGAGTTAAACAGAGGCAAACAGCGGGAAACAGAGTGAAACAGAGTTAAACAGAGGCAAACAGAGTTAAATGTATTGAAACAGAGGCAAACAGAGTTGAACAGAGATAAACAGAGTTCAAAAGAGTTAAACAGATGTAAACAGAGGGAAACAGAGTGAAACAGAATCAAACCGAGGCAAACAGAGTTGAACAGAGGCAAACAGAGTTAAATAGTGTTAAACAGTGGCAAACATAGTTAAAAAGGATTAAACAGAGGCAAACAGAGTTAAATAGATTGAAACAGAGGCAAACAGAGTTCAACAGAGATAAACAGTTCTACGGAATTAAACAGAGTTAAACTGAGGCAAACAGAGGGGAAACAGAGTGAAACTGAGTTAGACGGAGGCATACAGCGTTAAACAGAGTTGAACAGAGGCAAACAGAGTCAAATAGATTGAAACAGAGGCAAACAGAGTTGAACAGAGATAAACAGAGTTAAACAGAGTTAAACAGAGGCAAACAGAGTTAAACAGCGTTAAACAGAGGCAAACAGAGTTAAATAGAGTTAAACAGTGGCAAACAGAGTTAAACAGAATTAAACACAGGCAAACAGAGTTCAAAAGAGACATACAGAATTCAACAGAGTTAAACAGAGGCAAACAGGGGCAAACAGAGTTAAACAGAGGCATACAGAGTTAAACAGAGTTCAACAGAGGCAACCAGAGTTAAATAGATTGAAACAGACGCAAACAGAGTTGAACAGAGATAAACAGAGTTCAACAGAGTTAAACACATGTAAACAGAGGGAAACAGAGTGAAACAGAGTAAAACCGAGGGAAACAGAGTTGAAGTGAGTTGAGCAGAGGCAAACAGAGTTAAACAGAGGCAAACAGAGTTAAACATATTTAAAAAGTGGCAAACAGAGTTAAATAGATTGAAACAGAGGCAAGCAGAGTTCAACAGAGATAAACAGAGTCCAACAGAGTTAAGCAGAGTTAAACAGATGCAAACAGAGGGAAACAGTGAAACAGAGTTAAACAGAGGCATACAGAGTGAAACAGAGTTGAACAGAGGCAAACAGAGTTAAATAGTTTGAAACAGAGGCAAACAGAGTTCAACAGAAATGAATAGAGTTCAACAGAGTTACGCAGAGTTAAACAGATGGAAACAGAGTTGAACAGAGGCAAACAGAGTTAAATAGATTGAAACAGATGGAAACAGAGTTGAACAGAGATATCAGAGTTCAACAGAGTTAAACAGAGTTTAACAGAGGCAAACAGAGTTCAACAGAGTTAAACAGAGGCAAACAGAGTTAAACAGCGTGAAACAGAGGCAAACAGAGTTAAATAGAGTTAAACAGAGGCAAACAGAGTTAATCAGAATTAAACAGAGGCAAACAGTGTTAAATAGATTGAAACATTGGCAAACAAAGTTCCACAGAGTTAAACAGAGTTAAACAGAGGCAAACAGAGGGAAACGGAGTGAAACAGAGTTAGACGGAGGCATACAGCGATAAAAAGAGTTGAATAGAGGCAAATAGAGTCAAATGGATTGAAACAGAGGCAAACAGAGTTGAACAAAGATATAAAGAGTTCAACAGAGTTAAACACCTGTAAACAGAGGCAAACATAGTTAAACAGAGGCAAACAGAGTTAAACAGAGGCAAACAGAGTTCAACAGAGTTAAACACAGTATTAGAGAGTTAAACTGAGTTAAACAGAGGCAAACAGAGTTAAACAGCGTTAAACAGAAGCAAACAGATTTAAATAGAGTTAAATAGAGGCAAACAGATTTAAACAGAATTAAACTGAGGCAAACAGAGTTAAAAAGAGATGAACAGAGGCAGACAGAGTTCAACAGAGTTAAAAGAGGCATACAGAGTTAAACAGCGTTAAACAGAGGCAAAGAGAGTTAAATAGAGTTAAACAGTGTCAAACAGAGTTCAACAGAGACATACAGAGTTCAACAGAGTTAAACAGAGGCAAACAGCGGGAAACAGAGTAAAACAGAGTTAAACAGAGGCAAACAGAGTTAAATGTATTGAAACAGAGGCAAATAGAGTTGAACAGAGATAAACAGAGTTCAAAAGAGTTAAACAGAGGTAAACAGAGGGAAACAGAGTGAAACAGAATTAAACCGAGGCAAACAGAGTTGAACAGAGTTGAACAGAGGCAAACAGAGTTAAATAGAGTTAAACAGTGGCAAACATAGTTAAAAAGGATTAAACAGAGGCAAACAGAGTTAAATAGATTGAAACAGAGGCAAACAGAGTTCAACAGAGATAAACACTTCTACGGAGTTAAACAGAGTTAAACAGAGGGAAACAGAGGGAAACAGAGTGAAACTGAGTTAGACGGAGGCATACAGCGTTAAACAGAGTTGAACAGAGGCAAACAGAGTCAAATAGATTGAAGCAGAGGCAAACAGAGTTGAACAGAGATAAAAAGATTTCAACAGAGTTAAACACATGTAAACAGAGGCAAACAGAGTGAAACAGAGTTCAAGCGAGGCAAACAGAGTTAAACAGTGTTGAACCGAGGTAAACAGAGTTAAACAGAGTTAATCAGAGGCAAACAGTGTTAAACAGAGATAAACAGAGTTAAACCGAGTTCAACAGAGGCAAACAGAGTTAAACAGCGTTAAACAGAGGCAAACAGAGTTAAATAGAGTTAAACAGTGGCAAACAGAGTTAAACAGAATTAAACACAGGCAAACAGAGTTAAATAGATTGAAACAGAGGCAAACAGAGTTCAAAAGAGACATACAGAATTCAACAGAGCTAAACAGAGGCAAACAGAGGGAAACAGAGTGAAACAGAGTTAAACAGAGGCATACAGAGTTAAACAGAGGCAACCAGAGTTAAATAGATTGAAACAGAGGCAAACAGAGTTCAAAAGAGACATACAGAATTCAACAGAGTTAAACAGAGGCAAACAGAGGGAAACAGAGTGAAACAGAGTTAAACAGAGGCATACAGTGTTAAACAGAGTTGAACAGAGGCAACCAGAGGTAAATAGATTGAAACAGACGCAAACAGAGTTGAACAGAGATAAACAGAGTTCAACAGAGTTAAACACATGTAAACAGAGGGAAACAGAGTGAAACAGAGTAAAACCGAGGGAAACAGAGTTGAAGTGAGTTGAACAGAGGCAAACAGAGTTAAACAGAGTTAAACAGAGGCAATCGGAGTTAAACAGATTTAAAAAGTGGCAAACAGAGTTAAATAGATTGAAACAGAGGCAAGCAGAGTTCAACAGAGATAAACAGAGTCCAACAGAGTTAAGCAGAGTTAAACAGAGGCAAACAGGCGGAAACAGTGAAACAGAGTTAAACAGAGGCATACAGAGTGAAACAGAGTTGAACAGAGGCAAACAGAGTTAAATAGTTTGAAACAGAGGCAAAAAGAGTTCAACAGAAATAAACAGAGTTCAACAGAGTTACGCAGAGTTAAACAGAGGGAAATAGAGTGAAACAGATTTAAACAGAGGCAAATAGAGTTAAACAGAGTTGAACGGAGGCAAACAGAGTTAAACAGCGTTAAACAGAGGCAAAGAGAGTTAAATAGAGTTAAACAGTGGCAAACAGAGTTCAACAGAGACATACAGAGTTCAACAGAGTTAAACAGAGGCAAACAGCGGGAAACAGAGTGAAACAGATTTAAACAGAGGCAAACAGAGTTAAATGTATTGAAACAGAGGCAAAAGTTGAACAGAGATAAACAGAGTTCAAAAGAGTTAAACAGAGGTAAACAGAGGGAAACAGAGTGAAACAGAATTAAACCGAGGCAAACAGTGTTGAATAGAGTTGAACAGAGGCAAACAGAGTTAAATAGAGTTAAACAGTGGCAAGCATAGTTAAAAAGGATTAAACAGAGGCAAACAGAGTTAAATAGATTGAAACAGAGGCAAACAGATTTAAACAGAATTAAACTGAGGCAAACAGAGTTAAAAAGAGATGAACAGAGGCAAAAAGAGTTCAACAGAGTTAAAAGAGGCATACAGAGTTAAACAGCGTTAAACAGAGGCAAAGAGAGTTAAATAGAGTTACACAGTGGCAAACAGAGTTCAACAGAGACATACAGAGTTCAACAGAGTTAAACAGAGGCAAACAGCGGGAAACAGAGTGAAACAGAGTTAAACAGAGGCAAACAGAGTTAAATGCATTGAAACGGAGGCAAAAGTTGAACAGAGATAAACAGAGTTCAAAAGAGTTAAACTGAGGTAAACAGAGGGAAACAGAGTGAAACAGAATTAAACCGAGTCAAACAGTGTTGAATAGAGTTGAACAGTGGCAAACAGAGTTAAATAGAGTTAAACAGTGGCAAGCATAGTTAAAAAGGATTAAACAGAGGCAAACAGAGTTAAATAGATTGAAACAGAGGCAAACAGAGTTCAACAGAGATAAACAGTTCTACGGAGTTAAACAGAGTTAAACAGAGGCAAACAGAGGGAAACAGAGTGAAACTGAGTTAGACGGAGGCATACAGCGATAAACAGAGTTGAACAGAGGCAAACAGAGTCAAATAGATTGAAACAGAGGCAAACAGAGTTGAACAGAGATAAAAAGTGTTCAACAGAGTTAAACACATGTAAACAGAGGCAAACTGAGTGAAACAGAGTTCAACCGAGGCAAACAGAGTTAAACAGTGTTGAACCGAGGTAAACAGAGTTATACAGAGTTAAACAGAGGCAAACAGAGTTGAACAGAGATATAAAGAGTTCAACAGAGTTAAACACATGTAAACAGAGGGAAACAGAGTGAAACAGAGTTAAACCGAGGCAAACAGAGTTAAACAGAGTTGAACAGCGGTAAACAGAGTTAAACAGAGTTAAACAGAGGCAAACAGTGTTAAACAGACATAAACAGAGTTAAACACAGGTAATGAGAGGCGAACAGAGTTAAACATAAGCAAACAGAGGTCAACAGATTTGAACAGATTTAAACAGAGTTAAACTGATTTAAACAGAGTTAAACAGGGGCAAACAGAGTTCCAAGGAGTTAAACAGAGTTGAACAGGGGCAAACAGAGGGAAACAGAGTGAAATAGAATAAAACAGAGCCATACAGAGTTAAACAGAATTAAACAGAGTTGAACAGAGGCAAACAGAGTTAAACAGAGCTAAACAGAGGCAAACAGAGTTAAACAGAGGCAAACAGAGTTAAACAGCGTTAAACAGAAGCAAACAGAGTTAAATAGAGTTAAATAGAGGCAAACAGATTTAAACAGAATTAAACTGAGGCAAACAGAGTTAAAAAGAGATGAACAGAGGCAAACAGAGTTCAACAGAGTTAAAAGAGGCATACAGAGTTAAACAGCGTTAAACAGAGGCAAAGAGAGTTAAATAGAGTTAAACAGTGGCAAACAGAGTTCAACAGAGACATACAGAGTTCAACAGAGTTAAACAGAGGCAAACAGCGGGAAACAGAGTGAAACAGAGTTAAACAGAGGCAAACAGAGTTAAATGTATTGAAACAGAGGCAAAAGTTGAACAGAGATAAACAGAGTTCAAAAGAGTTAAACAGAGGGAAACAGAGTGAAACAGAATTAAACCGAGGCAAACAGTGTTGAATAGAGTTGAACAGAGGCAAACAGAGTTAAATAGAGTTAAACAGTGGCAAGCATAGTTAAAAAGGATTAAACAGAGGCAAACAGAGTTAAATAGATTGAAACAGAGGCAAACAGAGTTCAACAGAGATAAACAGTTCTACGGAGTTAAACAGAGTTAAACAGAGGCAAACAGACGGAAACAGAGTGAAACTGAGTTAGACGGAGGCATACAGCGTTAAACAGAGTTGAACAGAGGCAAACAGAGTCAAATAGATTGAAACAGAGGCAAACAGATTTGAACAGAGATAAAAAGTGTTCAACAGAGTTAAACACATGTAAACAGAGGCAAACTGAGTGAAACAGAGTTCAACCGAGGCAAACAGAGTTAAACAGTGTTGAACCGAGGTAAACAGAGTTAAACAGAGGCAAACAGTGTTAAACAGAGATAAACAGAGTTAAACAGAGTTAAACAGGCAAACAGAGTTAACAGCGTTAAACAGAGGCAAACAGAGTTAAATAGAGTTAAACAGTGGCAAACAGAGTTAAACAGAATTAAACACAGGCAAACAGAGTTCAATAGATTGAAACAGAGGCAAACAGAGTTCAAAAGAGACATACAGAATTCAAGAGAGTTAAACAGAGGCAAACAGAGGGAAACAGAGTGAAACAGAGTTAAACAGAGGCATACAGAGTTAAACAGAGTTGAACAGAGGCAACAAGAGTTAAATAGATTGAAACAGACGCAAACAGAGTTGAGCAGAGATAAACAGAGTTCAACAGAGTTAAACACATGTAAACAGAGGGAAACAGAGTGAAACAGATTAAAACCGAGGGAAACAGAGTTGAAGTGAGTTGAACAGAGGCAAACAGAGTTAAACAAAGTTAAACAGAGGCAATCGGAGTTAAACAGATTTAAAAAGTGGCAAACAGAGTTAAATAGATTGAAACAGAGGCAAGCAGAGTTCAACAGAGATAAACAGAGTCCAACAGAGTTAAGCAGAGTTAAACAGATGCAAACAGAGGGAAACAGTGAAACAGAGTTAAACAGAGGCATACAGAGTGAACAGAGTTGAACAGAGGCAAACAGAGTTAAATAGTTTGAAACAGAGGCAAACAGAGTTCAACAGAAATAAACAGAGTTCAACAGAGTTACGCAGAGTTACACAGAGGGAAACAGAGGGAAATAGAGTGAAACAGATTTAAACAGAGGCAAATAGAGTTAAACAGAGTTGAACGGAGGCAAACAGAGTTAAACATAGTTAAATGGAGGAAAATAGAGTTAAACAGCGTTAAACAGCGTTAAATAGATTGAAAGAGAGGCAAGCAGATTTCAACAGAGATAAACAGAGTTCAACAGATTTAAACCGAGTTCAACAGAGGCAAACAGATTTCAACAGAGATAAACAGAGTTCAGCAGAGTTAAACCGAGTTAAACAGAGGTAAACAGAGGGAAACAGAGTGAAACAGAGTTAAACCGAGGCAGGCAGAGTTAAACAGAGTTGAACAGAGGCAAACAGAGTTAAATAGATTGAAACAGATGGAAACAGAGTTGAACAGAGATATCAGAGTTCAACAGAGTTAAACAGAGTTTAACAGAGGCAAACAGAGTTCAACAGAGTTAAACAGAGGCAAACAGAGCTAAACAGCGTGAAACAGAGGCAAACAGAGTTAAATAGAGTTAAACAGAGGCAAACAGAGTTAAACAGAATTAAACAGAGGCAAACAGAGTTAAATAGATTGAAACATAGGCAAACAGAGTTCAACAGAGTTAAACAGAGTTAAACAGAGGCAAACAGAGGGAAACAGAGTGAAACAGAGTTAGACGGAGGCATACAGCGATAAAAAGAGTTGAATAGAGGCAAATAGAGTTGAACAGAGATAAAAAGAGTTCAACAGAGTTAAACACATGTAAACAGAGGCAAACAGAGTGAAACAGAGTTCAAGCGAGGCAAACAGAGTTAAACAGTGTTGAACCGAGGTAAACAGAGTTAAACAGAGGTAAACAGAGGCAAACAGTGTTAAACAGAGATAAACA
This sequence comes from Isurus oxyrinchus, assembly GCA_026770705.1. Classification (NCBI taxonomy): domain Eukaryota; kingdom Metazoa; phylum Chordata; class Chondrichthyes; order Lamniformes; family Lamnidae; genus Isurus; species Isurus oxyrinchus. The sequence continues at coordinate 95,505 of JANJGN010001487.1, forward strand.
GAGTTAAACCGAGTTCAACAGAGGCAAACAGAGTTAAACAGCGTTAAACAGAGGCAAACAGAGTTAAATAGAGTTAAACAGTGGCAAACAGAGTTAAACAGAATTAAACACAGGCAAACAGAGTTAAATAGATTGAAACAGAGGCAAACAGAGTTCAAAAGAGACATACAGAATTCAACAGAGCTAAACAGAGGCAAACAGAGGGAAACAGAGTGAAACAGAGTTAAACAGAGGCATACAGAGTTAAACAGAGTTGAACAGAGGCAACCAGAGTTAAATAGATTGAAACAGAGGCAAACAGAGTTCAAAAGAGACATACAGAATTCAACAGAGTTAAACAGAGGCAAACAGAGGGAAACAGAGTGAAACAGAGTTAAACAGAGGCATACAGAGTTAAACAGAGTTGAACAGAGGCAACCAGAGGTAAATAGATTGAAACAGACGCAAACAGAGTTGAACAGAGATAAACAGAGTTCAACAGAGTTAAACACATGTAAACCGAGGGAAACAGAGTGAAACAGAGTAAAACCGAGGGAAACAAGTTGAAGTGAGTTGAACAGAGGCAAACAGAGTTCAACAGAGTTAAACAGAGGCAATCGGAGTTAAACAGATTTAAAAAGTGGCAAACAGACTTAAATAGATTGAAACAGAGGCAAGCAGAGTTCAGCAGAGATAAACAGAGTCCAACAGAGTTAAGCAGAGTTAAACAGAGGCAAACAGACGGAAACAGTGAAACAGAGTTAAACAGAGGCATACAGAGTGAAACAGAGTTGAACAGAGGCAAACAGAGTTAAATAGTTTGAAACAGAGGTAAAAAGAGTTCAACAGAAATAAACAGAGTTCAACAGAGTTACGCAGAGTTAAACAGAGGGAAATAGAGTGAAACAGATTTAAACAGAGGCAAATAGAGTTAAACAGAGTTGAACGGAGGCAAACAGAGTTAAACATAGTTAAATGGAGGAAAATAGAGTTAAACAGAGTTAAACAGCGTTAAATAGATTGAAAGAGAGGCAAGCAGATTTCAACAGAGATAAACAGAGTTCAACAGATTTAAACCGAGTTCAAAAGAGGCAAACAGATTTCAACAGAGATAAACAGAGTTCAGCAGAGTTAAACCGAGTTAAACAGAGGTAAAAAGAGGGAAGCAGAGTGAAACAGAGTTAAACCGAGGCAGGCAGAGTTAAACAGAGTTGAACAGAGGCAAACAGAGTTAAATAGATTGAAACAGATGGAAACAGAGTTGAACAGAGATATCAGAGTTCAACAGAGTTAAACAGAGTTTAACAGAGGCAAACAGAGTTCAACAGAGTTAAACAGAGGCAAACAGAGTTAAACAGCGTGAAACAGAGGCAAACAGAGTTAAATAGAGTTAAATAGAGGCAAACAGAGTTAAACAGACTTAAACAGAGGCAAACAGAGTTAAATAGATTGAAACATAGGCAAACAGAGTTCAACAGAGTTAAACAGAGTTAAACAGAGGGAAACAGAGGGAAACAGAGTGAAACAGAGTTAGACGCAGGCATAAAGCGATAAAAAGAGTTGAATAGAGGCAAATAGAGTCAAATGGATTGAAAAAGAGGCAAACAGAGTTGAACAGAGATATAAAGAGTTCAACAGAGTTAAACACATGTAAACAGAGGGAAACAGAGTGAAACAGAGTTAAACCGAGGCAAACAGAGTTAAACAGAGTTGGGCAGCGGTAAACAGAGTTAAACAGTGTTAAACAGAGGCAAGCAGTGTTAAACAGACATAAACAGAGTTAAACACAGGTAAAGAGAGGCGAACAGAGTTAAACATAAGCAAACAGAGGTCAACAGATTTGAACAGATTTAAACAGAGTTAAACTGATTTAAACAGAGTTAAAGAGAGGCAAACAGAGTTCCAAAGAGTTAAACAGAGTTGAACAGGGGCAAACAGAGGGAAACAGACTGAAATAGAGTAAAACAGAGCCATACAGAGTTAAACATAATTAAACAGAGTTGAACAGAGACAAACAGAGTTAAACAGAGTTAAACAGAGGCAAACAGAGTTAAACAGAGGCAAACAGAGTTCAACAGAGTTAAACAGAGTATTAGAGAGCTAAACTGAGTTAAACAGAGGCAAACAGAGTTAAACAGCGTTAAACAGAAGCAAACAGAGTTAAATAGACTTAAATAGAGGCAAACAGATTTAAACAGAATTAAACTGAGGCAAACAGTGTTAAAAAGAGATGAACAGAGGCAAACAGAGTTCAACAGATTTAAAAGAGGCATACAGAGTTAAACAGAGTTAAACAGAGGCAAACAGAGTTAAACAGCGTTAAACAGAGGCAAAGAGAGTTAAATAGAGTTAAACAGTGGCAAACAGAGTTCAACAGAGACATACAGAGTTCAACAGAGTTAAACAGAGGCAAACAGCGGGAAACAGAGTGAAACAGAGTTAAACAGAGGCAAACAGAGTTAAATGTATTGAAACAGAGGCAAAAGTTGAACAGAGATAAACAGAGTTCAAAAGAGTTAAACAGAGGTAAACAGAGGGAAACAGAGTGAAACAGAATTTAACCGAGGCAAACAGAGTTGAACAGAGTTGAACAGAGGCAAACAGAGTTAAATAGAGTTAAACAGTGGCAAACATAGTTAAAAAGAATTAAACAGAGAAAAACAGAGTTAAGTAGATTGAAACAGAGGCAAACAGAGTTCAACAGAGATAAACAGTTCTACGGAGTTAAACAGAGTTAAACAGAGGCAAACAGAGGGAAACAGAGTGAAACTGAGTTAGACGGAGGCATACAGCGTTAAACAGAGTTGAACAGAGGCAAATAGAGTCAAATAGATTGAAACAGAGGCAAACAGAGTTGAATAGAGATAAAAAGAGTTCAACAGAGTTAAACACATGTAAACAGAGGCAAACAGAGTTAAACAGTGTTGAACCGAGGTAAACAGAGTTAAACAGAGTTAAACAGAGGCAAACAGTGTTAAACAGAGATACACAGAGTTAAACCGAGTTCAACAGAGGCAAACAGAGTCAAATGGATTGAAGCAGAGGCAAACAGAGTTGAACAGAGATATAAAGAGTTCAACAGAGTTAAACAAATGTAAACAGAGGGAAACAGACTGAAACAGAGTTAAACCGAGGCAAACAGAGTTAAACAGAGTTAAACAGAGGCAAACATAGTTCGAAAATGTTAAACAGAGTTCAACAGGGGCAAACATAGTTCGAAAAAGTTAAACAGAGTTGAACAGGGGCAAACAGAGGGAAACAGAGTGAAATAGAGTACAACAGAGCCATACAGAGTTAAACAGAATTAAACAGAGTTGAACAGAGGCAAACAGAGTTAAACAGAGTTAAACAGAGGCAAACAGAGTTAAACAGAGGCAAACAGAGTTCAACAGAGTTAAACAGAGTATTAGAGAGTTAAACAGAGTAAAACAGAGGCAAACAGAGTTAAACAGCGTTAAACAGAAGCAAACAGAGTTAAACCGAGTTAAATAGAGGCAAACAGATTTAAACAGAATTAAACTGATGCAAACGGATTTAAAAAGAGATGAACAGAGGCAAACAGAGCTAAACAGAGTTAAACATGGGCAAACATGTTTAAACAGAGTTAAACAGAGGCAAACAGAGTTCAACAGAGTTAAAAGAGTCACACAGAGTTAAACAGAGGCAAACAGAGTTAAACAGCGTTAAACAGAGGCAAACAGAGTTCAACAGAGTTAAATAGAGTATTAGAGAGTTAAACAGAGTTAAACAGAGGCAAACAGAGTTAAACAGCGTTAAACAGAAGCAAACAGAGTTAAACCGAGTTAAATAGAGGCAAACAGATTTAAACAGAATTAAACTGATGCAAACAGAGTTAAAAAGAGATGAACAGAGGCAAACAGAGCTAAGCAGAGTTAAACATGGGCAAACATGTTTAAACAGAGTTCAACAGAGCTAAAAGAGTCACACAGAGTTAAACAGAGGCAAACAGAGTTAAACAGCGTTAAACAGAGGCAAACAGAGTTAAATAGAGTTAAACAGTGGCAAACAGAGCTAAACAGAGACATACAGAGTTCAACAGAGTTAAACAGAGACAAACAGAGGGAAACAGAGTGAAACAGAGTTAAACAGAGGCATACAGAGTTAATTGGATTGAAATAGAGGCAAACAGAGTTGAACAGAGATAAACAGAGTTCAAAAGAGTTAAACAGAGGTAAACAGAGGGAAACAGAGTGAAACAGAATTAAACCAAGGCAAACAGAGTTGAACAGAGTAGAACAGAGGCAAACAGAGTTAAATAGAGTTAAACAGTGGCAAACATAGTTAAAAAGAATTAAACAGAGAAAAACAGAGTTAAATAGATTGAAACAGAGGCAAACAGAGTGCAACAGAGTTAAACAGAGTATTAGAGAGTTAAACTGAGTTAAACAGAGGCAAACAGAGGGAAACAGAGTGAAAATGAGTTAGACGGAGGCATACAGCGTTAAACAGAGTTGAACAGAGGCAAACAGAGTCAAATAGATTGAAACAGAGGCAAACAGAATTGAATAGAGATAAAAAGAGTTCAACAGAGTTAAACACATGTAAACAGAGGCAAACAGAGTGAAACAGAGTTCAACCGAGGCAAAAAGAGTTAAACAGTGTTGAACCGAGGTAAACAGAGTTAAACAGAGTTAAACAGAGGCAAGCAGTGTTAAACAGAGATCAACAGAGTTAAACCGAGTTCAACAGAGGCAATCGGAGTCAAATGGATTGAAGCAGAGGCAAACAGAGTTGAACAGAGATATAAAGAGTTCAACAGTGTTAAACAAATGTAAACAGAGGGAAACAGAGTGAAACAGAGTTAAACCGAGGCAAACAGAGTTAAGCAGAGTTGAACAGAGGCAAACAGAGTTAAACAGAGTTAAACAGAGGCAAACAGTGTTAAACAGAGATAAACAGAGTTAAACACAGGTAAAGAGAGGCGAACAGATTTAAACAGAGTTAAACATAAGCAAACAGAGTTCAACAGATTTGAACAGAGGCAAACAGAGTTAAACAGATTTAAAAAAGAGTTAAACAGAGGCAAACATAGTTCGAAAAAGTTAAACAGAGCTCAACAGGGGCAAACATAGTTCGAAAAAGTTAAACAGAGTTGAACAGGGGCAAACAGAGGGAAACAGAGTGAAATAGAGTAAAACAGAGCCATACAGAGTTAAACAGAATTAAACAGAGTTGAACAGAGGCAAACAGAGTTAAACAGAGTTAAACAGAGGCAAACAGAGTTAAACAGAGGCAAACAGAGTTCAACAGAGTTAAACAGAGTATTAGAGAGTTAAACAGAGTTAAACAGAGGCAAACAGAGTTAAACAGCGTTAAACAGAAGCAAACAGAGTTAAACCGAGATAAATAGAGGCAAACAGATTTAAACAGAACTAAACTGATGCAAACGGAGTTAAAAAGAGATGAACAGAGGCAAACAGAGCTAAACAGAGTTAAACATGGGCAAACATGTTTAAACAGAGTTAAACAGAGGCAAACAGAGTTCAACAGAGTTAAAAGAGTCACACAGAGTTAAACAGAGGCAAACAGAGTTAAATAGAGTTAAACAGTGGCAAACATAGTTAAAAAGAATTAAACAGAGAAAAACAGAGTTAAATAGATTGAAACAGAGGCAAACAGAGTGCAACAGAGTTAAACAGAGTATTAGAGAGTTAAACTGAGTTAAACAGAGGCAAACAGAGGGAAACAGAGTGAAACTGAGTTAGACGGAGGCATACAGCGTTAAACAGAGTTGAACAGAGGCAAACGGAGTCAAATAGATTGAAACAGAGGCAAACAGAATTGAATAGAGATAAAAAGAGTTCAACAGAGTTAAACACATGTAAACAGAGGCAAACAGAGTGAAACAGAGTTCAACCGAGGCAAAAAGAGTTAAACAGTGTTGAACCGAGGTAAACAGAGTTAAACAGAGTTAAACAGAGGCAAGCAGTGTTAAACAGAGATCAACAGAGTTAAACCGAGTTCAACAGAGGCAATCGGAGTCAAATGGATTGAAGCAGAGGCAAACAGAGTTGAACAGAGATATAAAGAGTTCAACAGTGTTAAACAAATGTAAACAGAGGGAAACAGAGTGAAACAGAGTTAAACCGAGGCAAACAGAGTTAAGCAGAGTTGAACAGAGGCAAACAGAGTTAAACAGAGTTAAACAGAGGCAAACAGTGTTAAACAGAGATAAACAGAGTTAAACACAGGTAAAGAGAGGCGAACAGATTTAAACAGAGTTAAACATAAGCAAACAGAGTTCAACAGATTTGAACAGAGGCAAACAGAGTTAAACAGATTTAAAAAAGAGTTAAACAGAGGCAAACATAGTTCGAAAAAGTTAAACAGAGCTCAACAGGGGCAAACATAGTTTGAAAAAGTTAAACAGAGTTGAACAGGGGCAAACAGAGGGAAACAGAGTGAAATAGAGTAAAACAGAGCCATACAGAGTTAAACAGAATTAAACAGAGTTGAACAGAGGCAAACAGAGTTAAACAGAGTTAAACAGAGGCAAACAGAGTTAAACAGAGGCAAACAGAGTTCAACAGAGTTAAACAGAGTATTAGAGAGTTAAACAGAGTTAAACAGAGGCAAACAGAGTTAAACAGCGTTAAACAGAAGCAAACAGAGTTAAACCGAGATAAATAGAGGCAAACAGATTTAAACAGAACTAAACTGATGCAAACGGAGTTAAAAAGAGATGAACAGAGGCAAACAGAGCTAAACAGAGTTAAACATGGGCAAACATGTTTAAACAGAGTTAAACAGAGGCAAACAGAGTTCAACAGAGTTAAAAGAGTCACACAGAGTTAAACAGAGGCAAACAGAGTTAAACAGCGTTAAACAGAGGCAAACAGAGTTCAACAGAGTTAAACAGAGTATTAGAGAGTTAAACAGAGTTAAACAGAGGCAAACAGAGTTAAACAGCGTTAAACAGAAGCAAACAGAGTTAACCCGAGTTAAATAGAGGCAAACAGATTTAAACAGAATTAAACTGATGCAAACAGAGTTAAAAAGAGATGAACAGAGGCAAATAGAGCTAAACAGAGTTAAACATGGGCAAACATGTTTAAACAGAGTTCAACAGAGTTAAAAGAGTCACACAGAGTTAAACAGAGGCAAACAGAGTTAAACAGCGTTAAACAGAGGCAAACAGAGTTAAATAGAGTTAAACAGTGGCAAACAGAGCTAAACAGAGACATACAGAGTTCAACAGAGTTAAACAGAGACAAACAGAGGGAAACAGAGTGAAACAGAATTAAACAGAGGCATACAGAGTTAAATGGATTGAAATAGAGGCAAACAGAGTTGAACAGAGATAAACAGAGATCAAAAGAGTTAAACAGAGGTAAACAGAATTAAACCAAGGCAAACAGAGTTGAACAGAGTTGAACAGAGGCAAACAGAGTTAAATAGAGTTAAACAGTGGCAAACATAGTTAAAAAGAATTAATCAGAGAAAAACAGAGTTAAATAGATTGAAACAGAGGCAAACAGAGTTAAACAGTTCTACGGAGTTAAACAGAGTTAAACAGAGGCAAACAGAGTGAACCAGAGTTAGACGGAGGCATACAGCTTTAAACAGAGTTGAACAGTGGCAAACAGAGTCAAATAGATTGAAACAGAGGCAAACAGAGTTGAATAGAGATAAAAAGAGTTCAACAGAGTTAAACACATGTAAACAGAGGCAAACAGAGTGAATCAGAGTTAAACCAAGGCAAACAGAGTTAAACAGAGTTGAACAGAGGCAAACAGAGTTAAATAGATTGAAACAGAGGGAAACAGAGTTGAACAGAGATATCAGAGTTCAACAGAGTTAAACAGAGTTAAACAGATGCAAACAGAGTTCAACAGAGTTAAACAGAGGCAAGCAGAGTTAAACAGCGTTAAACAGAGGCAAATAGAGTTAAATGGAGTTAAACAGAGGCAAACAGAGTTAATCAGAATTAAACAGAGGCAAACAGAGTTAAATAGATTGAAACAGAGGCAAACAGAGTTGAACAGAGATAAAAAGAGTTCAACAGAATTAAACAGAGTTAAACAGAGGCAAACAGAGGGAAACAGAGGCAAACAGAGTTAGACAGAGGCATACAGCGTTAAACAGAGTTGAACAGAGGCAAACAGAGTCAAATAGATTGAAACAGAGGCAAACAGAGTTGAACAGAGATAAAAAGAGTTCAACAGAGTTAAACACATGTAAACAGAGGGAAACAGAGTGAAACAGAGTTAAACCGAGGCAAACAGAGTTGAACAGAGTTGAACAGCGGCAATCAGAGTTAAACAGAGTTAAACAGAGGCAAACAGTGTTAAACAGTGATGAACAGAGTTAAACAGAGGTAAAGAGAGGCGAACAGAGTTAAACACAGTTAAACATAGGCAAACAGAGCTCAACAGAGTTGAACAGAGGCAAACAGAGTTAAACAGATTGAAACAGAGTTAAACAGAGGCAAACAGAGTTAAACAGAGGCAAACAGAGTTCCAAAGAGTTAAACAGAGTTGAACAGGGGCAAATCGAGGGAAACAGAGTGAAATGGAGTTAAACAGAGCCATACAGAGTTAAACAGAGATAAACAGAGTTGAACAGAGGCAAACAGAGTTAAACAGAGTGAAACAGAGGCAAACAGAGTTAAACAGAGGCAAACAGAGTTCAACAGAGTTAAACAGAGTATGAGAGAGTTAAACAGAGTTAAACAGAGGCAAACAGAGTTAAACAGCGTTAAACAGAAGCAAACAGAGTTAAATAGAGTTAAGTAGAGGCAAGCAGATTTAAACAGAATTAAACTGATGCAAACAGAGTTAAAAAGAGATGAACAGAGGCAAACAGAGCCAAACAGAGTTAAACATGGGCAAACATTTTTAAACAGAGTTAAACAGAGGCAAATAGACTTCAACAGAGTTAAAAGAGGCATACAGAGTTAAACAGAGTTAAACAGAGGCAAACAGAGTTAAACAGCGTTAAACAGAGGCAAACAGAGTTAAATAGAGTTAAACAGAGGCAAACAGAGCTAAACAGAATTAAACAGAGGCAAACAGAGTTAAATAGATTGAAACAGAGGCAAACAGAGTTCAAAAGAGACATACAGAGTTCAACAGAGTTAAACAGAGGCAAACAGAGAGAAACAGAGTGAAACAGCGTTAAACAGAGGCATACAGAGTTAAACAGAGTTGAACAGAGGCAACCAGAGTTAAATAGATTGAAACAGATGCAAACAGAGTTGAGCAGAGATAAACAGAGTTTAACAGAGTTAAACACATGTAAACAGAGGGAAACAGAGCGAAACAGAGTAAAACTGAGGGAAACAGAGTTGAAGTGAGTTGAACAGAGGCAAACAGAGTTAAACAGAGTTAAACAGAGGCAATCGGAGTTAAACAGATTTAAAAAGTGGCAAACAGAGTTAAATAGATTGAAACAGAGGAAAACAGAGTTCAGCAGAGATAAACAGAGTCCAACAGAGTTACACAGAGTTAAACAGAGGGAAACAGAGGGAAATAGAGTGAAACAGATTTAAACAGAGGCAAATAGAGTTAAACAGAGTTGAACGGGGGCAAACAGAGTTAAACATAGTTAAATGGAGGAAAATAGAGTTAAACAGAGTTAAACAGAATTAAACCAAGGCAAACAGAGTTGAAAAGAGTTGAACAGAGGCAAACAGAGTTAAATAGAGTTAAACAGTGGCGAACATAGTTAAAAAGAATTAAACAGAGAAAAACAGAGTTAAATAGATTGAAACAGAGGCAAACAGAGTTCAACAGAGTTAAACAGAGTATTAGAGAGTTAAACCGAGTTAAACAGAGGCAAACAGAGTTAAACAGCGTTAAACAGAAGCAAACAGAGTTAAATAGAGTTAAATAGAGGCAAACAGATTTAAACAGAATTAAACTGAGGCAAACAGAGTTAAAAAGAGATGAACAGAGGCAAACAGAGTTCAACAGAGTTAAAAGAGGCATACAGAGTTAAACAGAGTTAAACAGAGGCAAACAGAGTTAAACAGCGTTAAACAGAGGCAAAGAGAGTTAAATAGAGTTAAACAGTGGCAAACAGAGTTCAACAGAGACATACAGAGTTCAACAGAGTTAAACAGAGGCAAACAGCGGGAAACAGAGTGAAACAGAGTTAAACAGAGGCAAACAGAGTTAAATGTATTGAAACAGAGGCAAACAGAGTTGAACAGTGATAAAAAGAGTTCAACAGAGTTAAACACATGTAAACAGAGGGAAACAGAGTGAAACAGAGTTAAACCGAGGCAAACAGAGTTAAACAGAGTTGAACAGCGGCAAACAGAGTTAAACAGAGTTTAACAGAGGCAAACAGTGTTAAACAGAGATGAACAGAGTTAAACAGAGGTAAAGAGAGGCGAACAGAGTTAAACACAGTTAAACATGGGCAAACAGAGCTCAACAGAGTTGAACAGAGGCAAACAGAGTTAAACAGATTGAAACAGAGTTAAACAGAGGCAAACAGAGTTAAACAGAGGCAAACAGAGTTCCAAAGAGTTAAACAGAGTTGAACAGGGGCAAATAGAGGGAAACAGAGTGAAATAGAGTTAAACAGAGCCATACAGAGTTAAACAGAGATAAACAGAGTTGAACAGAGGCAAACAGAGTTAAACAGAGTGAAACAGAGGCAAACAGAGTTAAACAGAGGCAAACAGAGTTCAACAGAGTTAAACAGAGTATGAGAGAGTTAAACAGAGTTAAACAGAGGCAAACAGAGTTAAACAGCGTTAAACAGAAGCAAACAGAGTTAAATAGAGTTAAGTAGAGGCAAGCAGATTTAAACAGAATTAAACTGATGCAAACAGAGTTAAAAAGAGATGAACAGAGGCAAACAGAGCCAAACAGAGTTAAACATGGGCAAACATTTTTAAACAGAGTTAAACAGAGGCAAATAGACTTCAACAGAGTTAAAAGAGGCATACAGAGTTAAACAGAGTTAAACAGAGGCAAACAGAGTTAAACAGCGTTAAACAGAGGCAAACAGAGTTAAATAGAGTTAAACAGAGGCAAACAGAGTTAAACAGAATTAAACAGAGGCAAACAGAGTTAAATAGATTGAAACAGAGGCAAACAGAGTTCAAAAGAGACATACAGAGTTCAACAGAGTTCAAAAGAGACATACAGAGTTCAACAGAGTTAAACAGAGGCAAACAGAGGGAAACAGAGTGAAACAGCGTTAAACAGAGGCATACAGAGTTAAACAGAGTTGAACAGAGGCAACCAGATTTAAATAGATTGAAACAGACGCAAACAGAGTTGAGCAGAGATAAACAGAGTTTAACAGAGTTAAACACATGTAAACAGAGGGAAACAGAGTGAAACAGAGTAAAACCGAGGGAAACAGAGTTGAAGTGAGTTGAACAGAGGCAAACAGAGTTAAACAGAGTTAAACAGAGGCAATCGGAGTTAAACAGATTTAAAAAGTGGCAAACAGAGTTAAATGGATTGAAACAGAGGCAAACAGAGTTCAGCAGAGATAAACAGAGGCAAACAGAGTTCAGCAGAGATAAACAGAGTCCAACAGAGGGAAACAGTGAAACAGAGTTAAACAGAGGCATACAGAGTGAAACAGAGTTGAACAGAGGCAAACAGAGTTAAATAGTTTGAAACAGAGGCAAACAGAGTTCAACAGAAATAAACAGAGTTCAACAGAGTTACACAGAGTTAAACAGAGGGAAACAGAGGGAAATAGAGTGAAACAGATTTAAACAGAGGCAAATAGAGTTAAACAGAGTTGAACGGAGGCAAACAGAGTTAAACATAGTTAAATGGAGGAAAATAGAGTTAAACAGAATTAAACCAAGGCAAACAGAGTTGAAAGGAGTTGAACAGAGGCAAACAGAGTTAAATAGAGTTAAACAGTGGCAAACATAGTTAAAAAGAATTAAACAGAGAAAAACAGAGTTAAATAGATTGAAACAGAGGCATGCAGAGTTCAACAGAGTTAAACAGAGTATTAGAGACTTAAACTGAGTTAAACAGAGGCAAACAGAGTTAAACAGCGTTAAACAGAAGCAAACAGAGTTAAATAGAGTTAAATAGAGGCAGACAGTTTTAAACAGAATTAAACTGAGGCAAACAGAGTTAAAAAGAGATGAACAGAGGCAAACAGAGTTCAACAGAGTTAAAAGAGGCATACAGAGTTAAACAGAGTTAAACAGAGGCAAAGAGAGTTAAATAGAGTTAAACAGTGGCAAACAGAGTTCAACAGAGACATACAGAGTTCAACAGAGTTAAACAGATTTCAGCAGACTTAAACCGAGTTAAACAGAGGTAAACAGTGGGAAACAGAGTGAAACGGAGTTAAACCGAGGGAGTTAGAGTTAAACAGAGTTGAACAGAGGCAAACAGAGTTAAATAGATTGAAACAGAGGGAAACAGAGTTGAACAGAGATATCAGAGTTCAATAGAGTTAAACAGAGTTAAACAGATGCAAACAGAGTTCAACAGAGTTAAACAGAGGCAAACAGAGTTAAACAGCGTTAAACAGAGGCAAATAGAGTTAAATGGAGTTAAACAGAGGCAAACAGAGTTAATCAGAATTAAACAGAGGCAAACAGAGTTAAATAGATTGAAACAGAGGCAAACAGAGTTGAACAGAGATAAAAAGAGTTCAACAGAATTAAACAGAGTTAAACAGAGGCAAACAGAGGGAAACAGAGGCAAACAGAGTTAGACAGAGGCATACAGCGTTAAACAGAGTTGAACAGAGGCAAACAGAGTCAAATAGATTGAAACAGAGGCAAACAGAGTTGAACAGAGATAAAAAGAGTTCAACAGAGTTAAACACATGTAAACAGAGGGAAACAGAGTGAAACAGAGTTAAACCGAGGCAAACAGAGTTAAACAGAGTTGAACAGCGGCAAACAGAGTTAAACAGTGTTAAACAGAGGCAAACAGTGTTAAACAGAGATGAACAGAGTTAAACAGAGGTAAAGAGAGGCGAACAGAGTTAAACACAGTTAAACATAGGCAAACAGAGCTCAACAGAGTTGAACAGAGGCAAACAGTTTTAAACAGATTGAAACAGAGTTAAACAGAGGCAAACAGAGTTAAACAGAGGCAAACAGAGTTCCAAAGAGTTAAACAGAGTTGAACAGGGGCAAATAGAGGGAAACAGAGTGAAATAGCGTTAAACAGAGCCATACAGAGTTAAACAGAGATAAACAGAGTTGAACAGAGGCAAGCAGAGTTAAACAGAGTGAAACAGAGGCAAACAGAGTTAAACAGAGGCAAACAGAGTTCAACAGAGTTAAACAGAGTATGAGAGAGTTAAACAGAGTTAAACAGAGGCAAACAGAGTTAAACAGCGTTAAACAGAAGCAAACAGAGTTAAATAGAGTTAAGTAGAGGCAAGCAGATTTAAACAGAATTAAACTGAGGCAAACAGAGTTAAAAAGAGTTGAACAGAGGCAAACAGAGCCAAACAGAGTTAAACATGGGCAAACATTTTTAAACAGAGTTAAACAGAGGCAAATAGACTTCAACAGAGTTAAAAGAGGCATACAGAGTTAAACAGAGTTAAACAGAGGCAAACAGAGTTAAACAGCGTTAAACAGAGGCAAACAGAGTTAAATAGAGTTAAACAGAGGCAAACAGAGTTAAACAGAATTAAACAGAGGCAAACAGAGTTAAATAGATTGAAACAGAGGCAAACAGAGTTCAAAAGAGACATACAGAGTTCAACAGAGTTAAACAGAGGCAAACAGAGGGAAACAGAGTGAAACAGCGTTAAACAGAGGCATACAGAGTTAAACAGAGTTGAACAGAGGCAACCAGAGTTAAATAGATTGAAACAGACGCAAACAGAGTTGAGCAGAGATAAACAGAGTTTAACAGAGTTAAACACATGTAAACAGAGGGAAACAGAGTGAAACAGAGTAAAACCGAGGGAAACAGAGTTGAAGTGAGTTGAACAGAGGCAAACAGAGTTAAACAGAGTTAAACAGAGGCAATCGGAGTTAAACAGATTTAAAAAGTGGCAAACAGAGTTAAGTGGATTGAAACAGAGGCAAACAGAGTTCAGCAGAGATAAACAGAGTCCAACAGAGTTAAGCAGAGTTAAACAGATGCAAACAGAGGGAAACAGTGAAACAGAGTTAAACAGAGGCATACAGAGTGAAACAGAGTTGAACAGAGGCAAACAGAGTTAAATAGTTTGAAACAGAGTTAAACAGAGTTCAACAGAAATAAACAGAGTTCAACAGAGTTACACAGAGTTAAACAGAGGGAAACAGAGGGAAATAGAGTGAAACAGATTTAAACAGAGGCAAATAGAGTTAAACAGAGTTGAACGGGGGCAAACAGAGTTAAACATAGTTAAATGGAGGAAAATAGAGTTAAACAGAGTTAAACAGAATTAAACCAAGGCAAACAGAGTTGAAAAGAGTTGAACAGAGGCAAACAGAGTTAAATAGAGTTAAACAGTGGCGAACATAGTTAAAAAGAATTAAACAGAGAAAAACAGAGTTAAATAGATTGAAACAGAGGCAAACAGAGTTCAACAGAGTTAAACAGAGGCAAACAGTGTTAAACAGAGATAAACAGAGTTAAACACAGGTAAAGAGAGGCGAACAGATTTAAACAGAGTTAAACATAAGCAAACAGAGTTCAACAGATTTGAACAGAGGCAAACAGAGTTAAACAGATTTAAAAAAGAGTTAAACAGAGGTAAACATAGTTCGAAAAAGTTAAACAGAGTTCAACAGGGGCAAACATAGTTCGAAAAAGTTAAACAGAGTTGAACAGGGGCAAACAGAGGGAAACAGAGTGAAATAGAGTAAAACAGAGCCATACAGAGTTAAACAGAATTAAACAGAGTTGAAAGAGGCAAACAGAGTTAAACAGAGTTAAACAGAGGCAAACAGAGTTAAACAGAGGCAAACAGAGTTCAACAGAGTAAAACAGAGTATTAGAGAGTTAAACAGAGTTAAACAGAGGCAAACAGAGTTAAACAGCGTTAAACAGAAGCAAACAGAGTTAAACCGAGTTAAATAGAGGCAAACAGATTTAAACAGAATTAAACTGATGCACACGTAGTTAAAAAGAGATGAACAGAGGCAAACAGAGCTAAACAGAGTTAAACATGGGCAAACATGTTTAAACAGAGTTAAACAGAGGCAAACAGAGTTCAGCAGAGTTAAAAGCGTCACACAGAGTTAAACAGAGGCAAAAAGAGGTAAACAGCGTTAAACAGAGGCAAACAGAGTTCAACAGAGTTAAACAGAGTATTAGAGAATTAAACAGAGTTAAACAGAGGCAAACAGAGTTAAACAGCGTTAAACAGAAGCAAACAGAGTTAAACCGAGTTAAATAGAGGCAAACAGATTTAAACAGAATTAAACTGATGCAAACAGAGTTAAAAAGAGATGAACAGAGGCAAACAGAGCTAAACAGAGTTAAACATGGGCAAACATGTTTAAACAGAGTTCAACAGAGTTAAAAGAGTCACACAGAGTTAAACAGAGGCAAACAGAGTTAAAAAGAGTTAAACAGTGGCAAACAGAGCTAAACAGAGACATACAGAGTTCAACAGAGTTAATCAGAGACAAACAGAGGGAAACAGAGTGAAACAGAGTTAAACAGAGGCAAACAGATTTAAACAGCGTTAAACAGAAGCAAACAGATTTAAACCGAGTAAAATAGAGGCAAACAGATTTAAACAGAATTAAACTGATGCAAACAGAGTTAAAAAGAGATGGACAGAGGCAAACAGAGCTAAACAGAGTTAAACATGGGCAAACATGCTTAAACAGAGTTCAACAGAATTAAAAGAGTCACACAGAGTTAAACAGAGGCAAACAGAGTTAAACAGCGTTAAACAGAGGCAAACAGAGTTAAATAGAGTTAAACAGTGGCAAACAGAGCTAAACAGAGACATACTGAGTTCAACAGAGTTAAACGGAGACAAACAGAGGGAAACAGAGTGAAACAGAGTTAAACAGAGGCAAACAGAGTTAAATGGATTGAAATAGAGGGAAAGAGAGTTGAACAGAGATAAACAGAGTTCAAAAGAGTTAAACAGAGGTAAACAGAGGGAAACAGAGTGAAACAGAATTAAACCAAGGCAAACAGAGTTGAACAGAGTTGAACAGAGGCAAACAGAGTTAAATAGAGTTAAACAGTGGCAAACATAGTTTAAAAGAATTAATCAGAGAAAAACAGAGTTAAATAGATTGAAACAGAGGCAAACAGAGTTCAACAGAGTTAAACAGTTCTACGGAGTTAAACAGAGTTAAACAGAGGCAAACAGAGGGAAACAGAGTGAACCAGAGTTAGACGGAGGCATACAGCTTTAAACAGAGTTGAACAGAGGCAAACAGAGTCAAATAGATTGAAACAGAGGCAAACAGAGTTGAATAGAGATAAAAAGAGTTCAACAGAGTTAAACACATGTAAACAGAGGCAAACAGAGTGAAACAGAGTTAAACTGAGGCAAACAGAGTTAAACAGAGATGAACAGAGGCAAACAGCGTTAAACAGTGTTAAACCGAGTTCAACAGAGGCAAACAGTGGGAAATAGAGCGAAACGGAGTTAAACCGAGGCAGTTAGAGTTAAACAGAGTTGAACAGAGTTGAATAGAGATAAACAGATTCAACAGAGTTAAACACATGTAAACAGAGGGAAACAGAGTGAAACAGAGTAAAACCGAGGCAAACAGAGTTGAAGTGAGTTGAACAGAGGCAAACAGAGTTAAACAGAGTTAAACAGAGGCAATCGGAGTTAAACAGATTTAAAAAGTGGCAAGCAGAGTTGAATAGATTGAAACAGAGGCAAACAGAGTTCAGCAGAGATAAACAGAGTCCAACAGAGTTAAGCAGAGTTAAACAGATGCAAACAGAGGGAAACAGTGAAACAGAGTTAAACAGAGGCATACAGAGTGAAACAGAGTTGAACAGAGGCAAACAGAGTTAAATAGTTTGAAACAGAGGCAAAGAGAGTTCAACAGAAATAAACAGAGTTCAACAGAGTTACACAGAGTTAAACAGAGGGAAACAGCGGGAAATAGAGTGAAACAGATTTAAACAGAGGCATATAGAGCGAAACAGAGTTGAACGGAGGCAAACAGAGTTAAACATAGTTAAATGGAGGAAAATAGAGTTAAACAGAGTTAAACAGCGTTAAATAGATTGAAAGAGAGTCAAGCAGATTTCAACAGAGATAAACAGAGTTCAACAGATTTAAACCGAGTTCAACAGAGGCAAACAGATTTCAACAGAGATAAACAGAGTTCAGCAGAGTTAAACCGAGTTAAACAGAGGTAAACAGAGGGAAACAGAGTGAAACAGAGGTAAACAGAGGGAAACAGAGTGAAGCAGAGTTAAACCGAGGCAGGCAGAGTTAAACAGAGTTGAACAGAGGCAAACAGAGTTAAATAGATTGAAACAGATGGAAACAGAGTTAAATAGAGTTAAACAGAGGCAAACAGAGTTAAACAGAATTAAACAGAGGCAAACAGAGTTAAATAGATTGAAACATAGGCAAACAGAGTTCAACAGAGTTCAACAGATTTTAAACAGAGGCAAACAGAGGGAAACAGTGTGAAACAGAGTTAGATGGAGGCATACAGCGATAAAAAGAGTTGAATAGAGGCAAATAGAGTCAAATGGATTGAAACAGAGGCAAACAGAGTTGAACAGAGATATAAAGAGTTCAACAGAGTTAAATACATGTAAACAGAGGGAAACAGAGTGAAACAGAGTTAAACCGAGGCAAACAGAGTTAAACAGAGTTGAACAGTGGCAAACAGAGTTAAACAGAGTTAAACAGAGGCAAACAGTGTTAAGCAGAGATAAACAGAGTTAAACACAGGTAAAGAGAGGCGAACAGAGTTAAACATAAGCAAACAGAGGTCAACAGATTTGAACAGATTTAAACAGAGTTAAACTGATTTAAACAGAGTTAAACAGAGGCAAACAGAGTTCCAAAGAGTTAAACAGAGTTGAACAGGGGCAAACAGAGGGAAACAGAGTGAAATAGAGTAAAAGAGAGCCATACAGAGTTAAACACAATTAAACAAAGTTGAACAGAGGCAAACAGAGTTAAACAGAGTTAAACAGAGGCAAACAGAGTTAAACAGAGGCAAACAGAGTTCAACAGAGTTAAACAGAGTATTAGAGAGTTAAACTGAGTTAAACAGAGGCAAACAGAGTTAAACAGCGTTAAACAGAAGCAAGCAGAGTTAAATAGAGGCAAACAGATTTAAACAGAATTAAACTGAGGCAAACAGAGTTAAAAAGAGATAAACAGAGGCAAACAGAGTTTATCAGAGTTAAAAGAGGCATACAGAGTTAAGCAGAGTTAAACAGAGGCAAACAGAGTTAAACAGCGTTAAACAGAGGGACAGAGAGTTAAATAGACTTAAACATTGGCAAACAGAGTTCAACAGAGACATACAGAGTTCAACAGATTTAAACAGAGGCAAACAGCGGGAAACAGAGTGAAACAGAGTTAAACAGAGGCAAACAGAGTTAAATGTATTGAAACAGAGGCAAACAGAGTTGAACAGAGATAAACAGAGTTCAAAAGAGTTAAACAGAGGTAAACAGAGGGAAACAGAGTGAAACAGAGTGAAACAGAATTAAACCGAGGCAAACAGAGTTGAACAGAGTTGAACAGAGGCAAACAGAGTTAAATAGAGTTAAACAGTGGCAAACATAGTTAAAAAGGATTAAACAGAGGCAAACAGAGTTAAATAGATTGAAACAGAGGCAAACAGAGTTCAACAGAGATAAACAGTTCTACGGAGTTAAACAGAGTTAAACAGAGGCAAACAGAGGGAAACAGAGTGAAACTGAGTTAGACGGAGGCATACAGCGTTAAACCGAGTTGAACAGAGGCAAACAGAGTCAAATAGATTGAAACAGAGGCAAAACAGAGTTGAACAGAGATAAAAAGAGTTCAACAGAGTTAAACACATGTAAACAGAGGCAAACAGAGTGAAACAGAGTTCAAGCGAGGCAAACAGAGTTAAACAGTGTTGAACCGAGGTAAACAGTTAAACAGAGTTAAACAGAGGCAAACAGTGTTAAACAGAGATAAACAGAGTTAAACAGAGGCAAACAGAGGCAAAGAGAGTTAAACAGCGTTAAACAGAGGCAAACAGAGTTAAATAGAGTTAAACAGTGGCAAACAGAGTTAAACAGAATTAAACACAGGCAAACAGATTTAAATAGATTGAAACAGAGGCAAACAGAGATCAAAAGAGACATACAGAGTTCAACAGAGTTAAACAGAGACAAACAGAGGGAAACAGAGTGAAACAGAGTTAAGCAGAGGCATACTGAGTTAAACAGAGTTGAACAGAGGCAATCAGAGTTAAATAGATTGAAACAGACGCATACAGAGTTGAACAGAGATAAACAGAGTTCAACAGAGTTAAACACATGTAAACAGAGGGAAACACAGTGAAACAGAGTAAAACCGATGGAAACAGAGTTGAAGTGAGTTGAACAGAGGCAAACAGAGTTAAACAGAGTTAAACAGAGGCAATCGTAGTTAAACAGATTTAAAAAGTGGCAAACAGAGTTAAATAGTTTGAAACAGAGGCAAGCAGAGTTCAAAAGAGATAAACAGAGTCCAACAGAGTTAAGCAGAGTTAAACAGATGCAAACAGAGGGAAACAGTGAAACAGAGTTAAACAGAGGCATACAGAGTGAAACAGAGTTGAACAGAGGCAAACAGAGTTAAATAGTTTGAAACAGAGGCAAACAGAGTTCAACAGAAATAAACAGAGTTCAACAGAGTTACGCAGAGTTAAACAGAGGTAAACAGAGGGAAATAGAGTGAAACAGATTTAAACAGAGGCAAATAGAGTTAAACAGAGTTGAACGGAGGGAAACAGAGTTAAACATAGTTAAATGGAGGAAAATAGAGTTAAACAGCGTTAAATAGATTGAAAGAGAGGCAAGCAGATTTCAACAGAGATAAACAGAGTTCAACAGATTTAAACCGAGTTCAACAGAGGCAAACAGATTTCAACAGAGATAAACAGAGTTCAGCAGAGTTAAACCGAGTTAAACAGAGGTAAACAGAGGGAAACAGAGTGAAACAGAGTTAAACCGAGGCAGGCAGAGTTAAACAGAGTTGAACAGAGGCAAACAGAGTTAAATAGATTGAAACAGATGGAAACAGAGTTGAACAGAGATATCAGTGTTCAACAGAGTTAAACAGAGTTTAACAGAGGCAAACAGAGTTCAACAGAGTTAAACAGAGGCAAACAGAGTTAAACAGCGTGAAACAGAGTCAAACAGAGTTAAATAGAGTTAAACAGAGGCAAACAGAGTTAAGCAGAATTAAACAGAGGCAAACAGAGTTAAATAGATTGAAACCTAGGCAAACAGAGTTCAACAGAGTTAAACAGAGGCAAACAGAGGGAAACAGAGTGAAACAGAGTTAGACGGAGGCATACAGCGATAAAAAGAGTTGAATAGAGGCAAATAGAGTCAAATGGATTGAAACAGAGGCAAACAGAGTTGAACAGAGATATAAAGAGTTCAACAGAGTTAAACACATGTAAACAGAGGCAAACAGAGTGAAACAGAGTTCAACCGAGGCAAACAGAGTTAAACAGTGTTGAACCGAGGTAAACAGAGTTAAACAGAGTTAAACAGAGGCAAACAGTGTTAAACAGAAATAAACAGAGTTAAACCGAGTTCAACAGAGGCAAACAGAGTCAAATGGATTGAAACAGAGGTAAACAGAGTTGAACAGAGTTATAAAGTGTTCAACAGAGTTAAACAAATGTAAACAGAGGGAAACAGAGTGAAACAGAGTTAAACCGAGGCAAACAGAGTTAAACAGAGTTGAACAGAGGCAAACAGAGTGAAACAGAGTTAAAACAGAGGCAAACAGTGTTAAACAGAGATAAACAGAGTTAAACACAGGTAAAGAGACACGAACAGATTTAAACAGAGTTAAACATAAGCAAACAGAGTTCAACAGATTTGAACAGAGGCAAACAGAGTTAAACAGATTTAAATAGAGTTAAACAGAGGCAAACATAGTTCGAAAAAGGTAAACAGAGTTGAACAGGGGCAAACAGAGGGAAACAGAGTGAAATAGAGTAAAACAGAGCCATACAGAGTTAAACAGAATTAAACAGAGTTGAACAGAGGCAAACAGAGTTAAACAGAGTTAAACAGAGGCAAACAGAGTTAAACAGAGGCAAACAGAGTTCAACAGAGTTAAACAGAGTATTAGAGAGTTAAGCAGAGTTAAACAGAGGCAAACAGAGTTAAACAGCGTTAAACAGAAGCAAACAGAGTTAAACCGAGTTAAATAGAGGCAAACAGATTGAAACAGAATTAAACTGATGCAAACAGAGTTAAAAAGAGATGAACAGAGGCAAACAGATCTAAACAGAGTTAAACATGGGCAACCATGTTTAAACAGAGTTAAACAGAGGCAAACAGAGTTCAACAGAGTTAAAAGAGTCACACAGAGTTAAACAGAGGCAAACAGAGTTAAACAGCGTTAAACAGAGGCAAACAGATTTTAATAGAGTTAAACAGTGGCAAACAGAGCTCAACAGAGACATACAGAGTTCAACAGAGTTAAACAGAGACAAACAGAGGGAAACAGAGTGAAACAGAGTTAAACAGAGGCATACAGAGTTAAATGGATTGAAATAGAGGCAAACAGAGTTGAACAGCGATAAAAAGAGTTCAAAAGAGTTAAACAGAGGTAAACAGAGGGAAACAGAGTGAAACAGAATTAAACCAAGGCAAACAGAGTTGAACAGAGTTGAACAGAGGCAAACAGAGTTAAATAGAGTTAAACAGTGGCAAACATAGTTAAAAAGAATTAATCAGAGAAAAACAGAGTTAAATAGATTGAAACAGAGGCAAACAGAGTTCAACAGAGTTAAACAGTTCTACGGAGTTAAACAGAGTTAAACAGAGGCAAACAGAGGGAAACAGAGTGAACCAGAGTTAGACGGAGGCATACAGCTTTAAACAGAGTTGAACAGAGGCAAACAGAGTCAAATAGATTGAAACAGAGGCAAACAGAGTTGAACAGAGATAAAAAGAGTTCAACAGAGTTAAACACATGTAAACAGAGGCAAACAGAGTGAAACAGAATTAAACCGAGGCAAACAGAGTTAAAAAGAGTTGAACAGAGGCAAACAGAGTTAAAGAGAGTAAACAGAGGCAAACAGTGTTAAACAGAGATAAACAGAGTTAAACCGAGTTCAACAGAGGCAAACAGAGTTCAACAGAGATAAACAGATTTCAGCAGAGTTGAACCGAGTTAAACAGAGGTAAACAGTGGGAAACAGAGTGAAACAGAGTTAGACAGATGCAGGCAGAGTTAAACAGAGTTGACCAGAGGCAAACAGAGTTAAATAGATTGAAACAGAGGAAACAGAGTTGAACAGAGATATCAGAGTTCAACAGAGTTACACAGAGTTAAACAGATGCAAACAGAGTTCAACAGAGTTAAACAGAGGCAAACAGAGTTAAACAGCGTTAAACAGAGGCAAATAGAGTTAAATAGAGTTAAACAGAGTCAAACAGAGTTAATCAGAATTAAACAGAGGCAAACAGAGTTAAATAGATTGAAACAGAGGCAAACAGAGTTGAACAGAGATAAAAAGAGTTCAACAGAATTAAACAGAGTTAAACAGAGGCAAACAGAGGGAAACAGGGGCAAACAGAGTTAGACGGAGGCATACAGCGTTAAACAGAGTTGAACAGAGGCAAACAGAGTCAAATAGATTGAAACAGAGGCAAACAGAGTTGAACAGAGATAAAAAGAGTTCAACAGAGTTAAACACATGTGAACAGAGGCAAACAGAGTGAAACAGAGGTAAACCGAGGCAAACAGAGTTAAACAGAGTTGAACAGCGGCAAAGAGAGTTAAATAGATTGAAACAGATGGAAACAGAGTTGAACAGAGATATCAGAGTTCAACAGAGTTAAACACATGTAAACAGAGGCAAACAGAGTGAAACAGAGTTCAACCGAGGCAAACAGAGTTAAACAGTGTTGAACCGAGGTAAACAGAGTTAAACAGAGTTAAACAGAGGCAAACAGTGTTAAACAGAAATAAACAGAGTTAAACCGAGTTCAACAGAGGCAAACAGAGTCAAATGGATTGAAACAGAGGTAAACAGAGTTGAACAGAGTTATAAAGTGTTCAACAGAGTTAAACAAATGTAAACAGAGGGAAACAGAGTGAAACAGAGTTAAACCGAGGCAAACAGAGTTAAACAGAGTTGAACAGAGGCAAACAGAGTGAAACAGAGTTAAACAGAGGCAAACAGTGTTAAACAGAGATAAACAGAGTTAAACACAGGTAAAGAGACACGAACAGATTTAAACAGAGTTAAACATAAGCAAACAGAGTTCAACAGATTTGAACAGAGGCAAACAGAGTTAAACAGATTTAAATAGAGTTAAACAGAGGCAAACATAGTTCGAAAAAGGTAAACAGAGTTGAACAGGGGCAAACAGAGGGAAACAGAGTGAAATAGAGTAAAACAGAGCCATACAGAGTTAAACAGAATTAAACAGAGTTGAACAGAGGCAAACAGAGTTAAACAGAGTTAAACAGAGGCACACAGAGTTAAACAGAGGCAAACAGAGTTCAACAGAGTTAAACAGAGTATTAGAGAGTTAAGCAGAGTTAAACAGAGGCAAACAGAGTTAAACAGCGTTAAACAGAAGCAAACAGAGTTAAACCGAGTTAAATAGAGGCAAACAGATTGAAACAAAATTAAACTGATGCAAACAGAGTTAAAAAGAGATGAACAGAGGCAAACAGATCTAAACAGAGTTAAACATGGGCAACCATGTTTAAACAGAGTTAAACAGAGGCAAACAGAGTTCAACAGAGTTAAAAGAGTCACACAGAGTTAAACAGAGGCAAACAGAGTTAAACAGCGTTAAACAGAGGCAAACAGATTTAAATAGAGTTAAACAGTGGCAAACAGAGCTCAACAGAGACATACAGAGTTCAACAGAGTTAAACAGAGACAAACAGAGGGAAACAGAGTGAAACAGAGTTAAACAGAGGCATACAGAGTTAAATGGATTGAAATAGAGGCAAACAGAGTTGAACAGCGATAAACAGAGTTCAAAAGAGTTAAACAGAGGTAAACAGAGGGAAACAGAGTGAAACAGAATTAAACCAAGGCAAACAGAGTTGAACAGAGTTGAACAGAGGCAAACAGAGTTAAATAGAGTTAAACAGTGGCAAACATAGTTAAAAAGAATTAATCAGAGAAAAACAGAGTTAAATAGATTGAAACAGAGGCAAACAGAGTTCAACAGAGTTAAACAGTTCTACGGAGTTAAACAGAGTTAAACAGAGGCAAACAGAGGGAAACAGAGTGAACCAGAGTTAGACGGAGGCATACAGCTTTAAACAGAGTTGAACAGAGGCAAACAGAGTCAAATAGATTGAAACAGAGGCAAACAGAGTTGAACAGAGATAAAAAGAGTTCAACAGAGTTAAACATATGTAAACAGAGGCAAACAGAGTGAAACAGAATTAAACCGAGGCAAACAGAGTTAAAAAGAGTTGAACAGAGGCAAACAGAGTAAAAGAGAGTAAACAGAGGCAAACAGTGTTAAACAGAGATAAACAGAGTTAAACCGAGTTCAACAGAGGCAAACAGAGTTCAACAGAGATAAACAGATTTCAGCAGAGTTGAACCGAGTTAAACAGAGGTAAACAGTGGGAAACAGAGTGAAACAGAGTTAGACAGATGCAGGCAGAGTTAAACAGAGTTGACCAGAGGCAAACAGAGTTAAATAGATTGAAACAGAGGGAAACAGAGTTGAACAGAGATATCAGAGTTCAACAGAGTTACACAGAGTTAAACAGATGCAAACAGAGTTCAACAGAGTTAAACAGAGGCAAACAGAGTTAAACAGCGTTAAACAGAGGCAAATAGAGTTAAATAGAGTTAAACAGAGTCAAACAGAGTTAATCAGAATTAAACAGATGCAAACAGAGTTAAATAGATTGAAACAGAGGCAAACAGAGTTGAACAGAGATAAAAAGAGTTCAACAGAATTAAACAGAGTTAAACAGAGGCAAACAGAGGGAAACAGGGGCAAACAGAGTTAGACGGAGGCATACAGCGTTAAACAGAGTTGAACAGAGGCAAACAGAGTCAAATAGATTGAAACAGAGGCAAACAGAGTTGAACAGAGATAAAAAGAGTTCAACAGAGTTAAACACATGTGAACAGAGGCAAACAGAGTGAAACAGAGGTAAACCGAGGCAAACAGAGTTAAACAGAGTTGAACAGCGGCAAAGAGAGTTAAATAGATTGAAACAGATGGAAACAGAGTTGAACAGAGATATCAGAGTTCAACAGAGTTAAACAGAGTTTAACAGAGGCAAACAGATTTCAACAGAGTTAAACAGAGGCAAACAGAGTTAAACAGCGTGAAACAGAGGCAAACAGAGTTAAATAGAGTTAAACAGAGGCAAACAGAGTTAAACAGAATTAAACAGAGGCAAACAGAGTTAAATAGATTGAAACATAGGCAAACAGAGTTTAACAGAGTTAAACAGAGTTAAACAGAGGCAAACTAGAGGGAAACAGAGTGAAAAAGAGTTAGACGGAGGCATACAGCAATACAAAGAGTTGAATAGAGGCAAATAGAGTCAAATGGATTGAAACAGAGGCAAACAGAGTTGAACAGAGATATAAAGAGTTCAACAGAGTTAAACACATGTAAACAGAGGGAAACAGAGTGAAACAGAGTTAAACCGAGGCAAACAGAGTTAACAGAGTTGAACAGCGGTAAACAGAGTTAAAAAGAGTTAAACAGAGGCAAACAGTGTTAAACAGAGATAAACAGAGTTAAACACAGGTAAAGAGAGGCGAACAGAGTTAAACATAAGCAAACAGAGGTTAAAAGATTTGAACAGATTTAAAGAGAGTTAAACTGATTTAAACAGAGTTAAACAGAGGCAAACAGAGTTCCAAAGAGTTAAACAGATTTGAACAGGGGTAAACAGATGGAAACAGAGTGAAATAGAGTAAAACAGAGCCACATAGAGTTAAACAGAATTAAACAGAGTTGAACAGAGGCAAACAGAGTTAAACAGAGGCAAACAGAGTTAAACAGAGGCAAACAGAGTTCAACAGAGTTAAGCAGAGTATTAGAGAGTTAAACTGAGTTAAACAGAGGCAAACAGAGTTAAACAGCGTTAAACAGAAGCAAACAGAGTTAAATAGAGTTAAATAGAGGCAAACAGAGTTAAACAGAATTAAACTGAGGCAAACAGAGTTAAAAAGAGATGAGCAGAGGCAAACAGAGTTCAACAGAGTTAAAAGAGTCATACAGAGTAAAACAGAGGCAAACAGAGTTAAACAGCGTTAAACAGAAGCAAACAGAGTTAAATAGAATTAAGTAGAGGCAAGCAGATTTAAACAGAATGAAACTGAGGCAAACAGAGTTAAAAAGAGATGAACAGAGGCAAACAGAGCCAAGCAGAGTTAAACATGGGCAAATATTTTTAAACAGAGTTAAACAGAGGCAAATAGAGTTCAACAGAGTTAAAAGAGGAATACAGAGTTCAACAGAGTTAAACAGAGGCATACAGAGTTAAACAGAGTTGAACAGAGGCAACCAGAGTTAAATAGATTGAAACAGACGCAAACAGAGTTGAATAGAGATAAACAGAGTTCAACAGAGTTAAACACATGTAAACAGAGGCAAACAGAGTGAAACAGAGTAGAACCGAGGCAAACAGAGTTGAAGTGAGTTGAACAGAGGCAAACAGAGTTAAACAGAGTTAAACAGAGGCAATCGGAGTTAAACAGATTTAAAAAGTGGCAAACAGAGTTAAATAGATTGAAACAGAGGCAAACAGAGTTCAGCAGAGATAAACAGAGTCCAACAGAGTTAAGCAGAGTTAAACAGATGCAAACAGAGGGAAACAGTGAAACAGAGTTAAACAGAGGCATACAGAGTGAAACAGAGTTGAACAGAGGCAAACAGAGTTAAATAGTTTGAAAGAGAGGCAAACAGAGTTCAACAGAAATAAACAGAGTTCAACAGAGTTACACAGAGTTAAACAGAGGGAAACAGAGGGAAATAGAGTGAAACAGATTTAAACAGAGGCATATAGAGTGAAACAGAGTTGAACGGAGGCAAACAGAGTGAAACATAGTTAAATGGAGGAAAATAGAGTTAAACAGAGTTAAACAGCGTTAAATAGATTGAAAGAGAGGCAAGCAGATTTCAACAGAGATAAACAGAGTTCAACAGATTTAAACCGAGTTCAACAGAGGCAAACAGATGTCAACAGAGATAAACAGAGTTTGCAGAGTTAAACCGAGTTAAACAGAGGTAAACAGAGGGAAACAGAGTGAAACAGAGGTAAACAGAGGGAAACAGAGTGAAACAGAGTTAAACCGAGGCAGGCAGAGTTAAACAGAGTTGAACAGAGGCAAACAGAGTTAAATAGATTGAAACAGATGGAAACAGAGTTGAACAGATATATCAGAGTTCAACAGAGTTAAACAGAGTTTAACAGAGGCAAACAGAGTTCAACAGAGTTAAACAGAGGCAAACAGAGTTAAACAGCGAGATACAGAGGCAAACAGAGTTAAATAGAGTTAAACAGAGGCAAACAGAGTTAAACAGAATTAAACAGAGGCAAACAGAGTTAAATAGATTGAAACATAGGCAAACAGAGTTCAACAGAGTTCAACAGCTTTAAATAGAGGCAAACAGAGGGATACAGAGTGAAACAGAGTTAGATGGAGGCATACAGCGAGAAAAAGAGTTGAATAGAGGCAAATAGAGTCAAATGGATTGAAACAGAGGCAAACAGAGTTGAACAGAGATATAAAGAGTTCAACAGAGTTAAACACATGTAAACAGAGGGAAACAGAGTGAAACAGAGTTAAACCGAGGCAAACAGAGTTAAACAGAGTTGAACAGCGGTAAACAGAGTTAAACAGAGTTAAACAGAGGCAAACAGTGTTAAACAGAGATAAACAGAGTTAAACACAGGTAAAGAGAGGCGAACAGAGTTAAACATAAGCAAACAGAGTTCAACAGATTTGAACAGATTTAAACAGAGTTAAACTGATTTAAACAGAGTTAAACAGAGGCAAACAGAGTTCCAAAGAGTTAAACAGAGTTGAACAGGGGCAAACAGAGGGAAACAGAGTGAAATAGAGTAAAAGAGAGCCATACAGAGTTAAACACAATTAAACAGAGTTGAACAGAGGCAAACAGAGTTAAACAGAGTTAAACAGATGCAAACAGAGTTAAACAGAGGCAAACAGAGTTCAACAGAGTTAAGCAGAGTATTAGAGAGTTAAACTGAGTTAAACAGAGGCAAACAGAGTTAAACAGCGTTAAACAGAAGCAAACAGAGTTAAATAGAGTTAAATAGAGGGAAACAGAGTGAAACAGAATTAAACCGAGGCAAACAGAGTTGAACAGAGTTGAACAGAGGCAAACAGAGTTAAATAGAGTTAAACAGTGGCAAACATAGTTAAAAAGGATTTAACAGAGGCAAACAGAGTTCAACAGAGATAAACAGTTCTACGGAGTTAAACAGAGTTAAACAGAGGCAAACAGAGGGAAGCAGAGTGAAACAGAGTTAGACGGAGGCATACAGCGTTAAACAGAGTTGAACAGAGGCAAACAGAGTCAAATAGATTGAAACAGAGGCAAACAGAGTTCAACAGAGATAAAAAGAGATCAACAGAGTTAAACACATGTTAACAGAGGCAAACAGAGTGAAACAGAGTTCAACCGAGGCAAACAGAGTTATCTGTGTTGAACCGAGGTAAACAGAGTTAAACAGAGGCAAACAGTGTTAAACAGAGATAAACAGAGTTAAACCGAGTTCAACAGAGGCAAACAGAGTCAAATGGATGGAAACAGAGGCAAACAGAGTTGAACAGAGATATAAAGAGTTCAACAGAGTTAAACAGAGGCAAACAGAGTTAAACAGCGTTAAACAGAGGCAAATAGAGTTAAATAGAGTTAAGCAGAGTCAAACAGAGTTAATCAGAATTAAACAGAGGCAAACAGAGTTAAACAGCGTTAAACAGAAGCAAACAGAGTTAAATAGAGTTAAATAGAGGCAAACAGATTTAAACAGAATTAAACTGAGGCAAACAGAGTTAAAAAGAGATGAACAGAGGCAAACAGATTTCAACAGAGGTTAAAGAGGCATACAGAGTTAAACAGAGGCAAACAAAGTTAAACAGCGTTAAACAGAAGCAAACAGAGTTAAATAGAATTAAGTAGAGGCAAGAAGATTTAAATAGAATTAAACTGAGGCAAACAGAGTTAAAAAGAGATGAACAGAGGCAAACAGAGCCAAACAGAGTTAAACATGGGCAAACATTTTTAAACAGAGTTAAACAGAGGCAAATAGAGTTCAACAGAGTTAAACAGAGGCATACAGAGTTAAACAGAGTTGAACAGAGGCAACCAGAGTTAAATAGATTGAAACAGACGCAAACAGTGTTGAACAGAGGTAAACAGAGTTCAACAGAGTTAAACACATGTAAACAGAGGGAAACAGAGTGAAACAGAGTAAAACCGAGGCAAACAGAGTTGAAGTGAGTTGAACAGAGGCAAACAGAGTTCAACAGAGGCAATCGGACTTAAAACAGATTTAAAAAGTGGCAAACAGAGTTAAATAGATTGAAACAGAGGCAAACAGAGTTCAGCAGTGATAAACAGAGTCCAACAGAGTTAAGCAGAGTTAAACAGATGCAAACAGAGGGAAACAGTGAAACAGAGTTAAACAGAGGCATACAGAGTGAAACAGAGTTGAACAGAGGCAAACAGAGTTAAATAGTTTGAAACAGAGGCAAACAGAGTTCAACAAAAATAAACAGATTCCAACAGAGTTACGCAGAGTTAAACAGAGGGAAACAGAGGGAAATAGAGTGAAACAGATTTAAACAAAGGCATATAGAGTGAAACAGAGTTGAACGGAGGCAAACAGAGTTAAACATAGTTAAATGGAGGAAAATAGAGTTAAACAGAGTTAAACGGCGTTAAATAGATTGAAAGAGAGGCAAGCAGATTTCAACAGAGATAAACAGAGTTCAATAGATTTAAACCGAGTTCAACAGAGGCAAACAGAGGGAAACAGAGTGAAACAGAGGCAAACAGACCTAAACAGAGGCAAACACACTTAAACAGAGGCAAACAGAGGCAAACAGAGGAAAACAGAGGCAAACAGACTTAAACAGAGGCAAACAGAGTGAAACAGAGGCAAACAGACTTAAACAGAGGCAACCAGAGTGAAACAGAGGCAAACAGACTTAAACAGAGGCAAACAGATTTAACAGAGGCAAACTGACTTAAACAGAGGCAAACAGACTTAAATAGAGGCAAACAGAGGCAAACAGAGGCAAGCAGAGGCAAACAAACTTAATCAGAGGCAAACAGAGTGAAACAGAGGCAAACAGAGTGAAACAGAGGTAAACAGATTGAAACAGAGGGAAACGGAGTGAAACAGAGGCAAACAAACAGAAACAGACGCAAACAGAAGCAAACAGAGGCAAACAGAGGCAAACAGAGTGAAACAGAGGCAAACAGAGTGAAACAGAGGCAAACAGAGAGAAACAGAGGCAAACAGAGTGAAACAGAGGCAAACAGAGTGAAACAGAGGCAAATAGAGTGAAACAGAGGCAAACGGAGTGAAACAGAGGCAAACAGAGTGAAACAGAAGCAAACAGAAGCAAACAGAGGCAAACAGAGGCAAACAGAGTGAAACAGAGGCAAAGAAACTGAAACAGAGGCAAACAGAGTGAAACAGAGGCAAACAGACTTAAACAGAGGCAAACAGACTTAAACAGAGGCAAACTGACTTAAACAGAGGGAAACAGACTTAAAGAGAGGCAAACAGAGGCAAACAGAGGGAAGCAGAGGCAAACACACTTAATCAGAGGCAAACAGAGTGAAACAGAGGCAAACAGAGTGAAACAGAGGCAAACAGAAGCAAACAGAGACAAACTGAGGCAAACAGAGTGAAACAGAGGCAAAAAGATTGAAACAGAGGGAAACAGTGTGAAACAGAGGCAGACAAACTGAAACAGACGCAAACAGAAGCAAACAGAGGCAAACAGAGGCAAATAGAGTGAAACAGAGGCAGACAGAGTGAAACAGAGGCAAACAGTGAGAAACAGAGGCAAACAGAGTGAAACAGATGCAAACAGGGTGAAACAGAGGCAAATAGAGTGAAACAGAGGCAAACGGAGTGAAACAGAGGAAAACAGAGTGAAACAGAGGCAAACAGAAGCAAACAGAGGCAAACAGACTTAAACAGAGGCAAACTGACTTACACAGAGGCAAACAGACTTAAACAGAGGCAAACAGACTTAAAAAGAGGCAAACAGAGGCAAACAGAGGCAAGCATAGGCAAACGGAGGCACACAGTGTTAAACATAGGCAGACAGACTTAAACAGAGTTAAACAGAGGCATAAAGAGTGAATCAGAGGCAAAAAGAGTGAAACACAGGCAAACAGACAGAAACAGAGGCAAACAGACTGAAACAGAGGCATACAGACTTAAACAGAGGCAAACAGAGTGCAACAGAGGCAAACATGGGCAAAAAGAGTGAAACAGGGGCAAACAGAGTGAAACAGAGGCAAACAGACTTAAACAGAGGCAAACAGACTTAAACAGAGGCAAACAGACTTAAACAGACGCAAACAGACTTAAACAGAGGCAAACAGACTTAAACAGAGGCAAACAGAGGCAAACAGAGGCAAACAGAGGCAGACAGGATTAAAGAGAGGCAAACAGAGTGAAACAGAGGCAAACAGAGTGAAACAGAGGCAAACAGACTTAAACAGAGGCAAAGAGAGTGAAACAGAGGCAAACAGAGCGAAACAGAGGCAAACAGAGTGAAACAGAGGCAAACAGACTTTAGGGAGGCAAACAGAGGCAAACAGAGGCAAACAGAGGCAAAGAGACTTAAACAGAGGCAAACAGAGTGAAACAGAGGCAAACAGAGTGAAACAAAGGCAAACAGACTTAAACAGAGGCAAACACACTGAAACAGAGGCAAACAGAGGCAAACAGAGGCAAACAGAAGCAAACAGAGGCAAACAGAGGCAAACAGAGTGAAACAGAGGCAAACAGACCTGAAACAGAGGCAAACAGACTTAAACAGAGGCAAACAGACTTAAACAGAGGCAAACTGACTTAAACAGAGGCAAGCAGACTTAAACAGAGGCAAACAGAGGCAAACAGAGGCAAGCAGAGGCAAACACACTTAATCAGAGGCAAACAGAGTGAAACAGAGGCAAACAGAGTGAAACAGAGGCAAACAGAGAGAAACAGAGGCAAACAGAGTGAAACAGAGGCAAACAGAGTCAAACAGAGGCAAATAGAGTGAAACAGAGGCAAACGGAGTGAAACAGAGGCAAACAGAGTGAAACAGAGGCAAACAGCAGCAAACAGAGGCAAACAGAGGCAAACAGAGTGAAACAGAGGCAAAGAGACTGAAACAGAGGCAAACAGAGTGAAACAGAGGCAAACAGACTTAAACAGAGGTAAATAGACATAAACAGAGGCAAACTGACTTAAACAGAGGGAAGCAGACTTAAATAGAGGCAAACAGAGGCAAGCAGAGGCAAACACACTTAATCAGAGGCAAACAGAGTGAAACAGAGGCAAACAGACTGAAACAGAGGCAAACAGAAGCAAACAGAGGAAAACTGAGGCAAACGAAATGAAACAGAAGCAAACAGATTGAAACAGAGGGAAACGGAGTGAAACAGAGGCAAACAAACTGAAACAGACGCAAACAGAAGCAAACTGAGGCAAACAGAGGCAAACAGAGTGAAACAGAGGCAAACAGAGTGAAACAGAGGCAAATAGAGTGAAACAGAGGCAAACGGAGTGAAACAGAAGCAAACAGAGTGAAACAGAGGCAAACAGAAGCAAACAGAGGCAAACAGAGGCAAACAGAGTGAAACAGAGGCAAAGAGACTGAAACAGAGGCAAACAGAGTGAAACAGAGGCAAACAGAGTGAAACAGAGGCAAACAGAGTGAAACAGAGACAAACAGAGTGAAACAGAGGCTAACAGACTGAAACAGAGGCAAACAGATTAAACAGAGGTAAACAGACTTAAACAGAGACAAACAGACTTAAACAGAGTGAAACAGACTTAAACAAAGGCAAACAGACGTAAACAGAGGCAAACAGACTTAAACAGAGGCAAACAGACTGAAACAGAGGCAAACAGACTTAAACAGAGGCAAACAGACTTAAACAGAGGCAAACAGAGGCAAACAGAGGCAAACAAA
Source organism: Isurus oxyrinchus (assembly GCA_026770705.1). Lineage (NCBI taxonomy): Eukaryota > Metazoa > Chordata > Chondrichthyes > Lamniformes > Lamnidae > Isurus > Isurus oxyrinchus. The sequence goes on from JANJGN010001487.1 coordinate 128,752, forward strand.
GGCAAACAGTCTTAAACAGAGGCAAACAGAGTGAAACAGAGGCAAACAGACTTAAACAGAGGCAAACAAACTGCAACAGAGGCAAACAGACTTAAACAGAGGCAAACAGACTTAAACAGAGGCAAACTGACTTAAACAGAGGCAAACTGACTTAAACAGAGGCAAACAGACTTAAACAGAGGCAAACAGAGGCAAACAGAGGCAAACAGAGGCAAGCAGAGGCAAACACACTTAATCAGAGGCAAACAGAGTGAAACAGAGGCAAAGAGAGTGAAACAGAGGCAAACAGATTGAAACAGAGGGAAACGGAGTGAAACAGAGGCAAACAAACTGAAACAAACGCAAAGAGAAGCAAACAGAGTGAAACTGAGGCAAACAGAGAGAAACAGAGGCAAACAGAGTGAAACAGAGGCAAACAGAGTGAAACAGAGGCAAATAGATTGAAACAGAGGCAAACAGACTGAAACTGATGGCATACAGTCTTAAACAGAGGCAAACAGAGGAAAACAGAGCCAAACAGAGGCAAAAAGAGTGAAACAGGGGCAAAAAGAGTGAAACAGAGGCAAACAGAGTGGAACAGAGGCAAACAGAGTGAAACAGAGGCAAACTGACTTAAACAGGGGCAAACAGAGTGAAACAGAGGCAAACAGACTTAAACAGAGGCAAACAGACTTAAACAGAGGCAAACAGAATTAAACAGACGCAAACAGACTGAAACAGAGGCAAACAGGCTTAAACAGAGGCAAACAGAGGCAAACAGAGGCAAACAGAGGCACACAGGATTTAAGAGAGGCAAACAGAGTGAAACATAGGCAAACAGAGTGAAACAGAGGCAAACAGAGTGAAACAGAGGCAAACAGACTTAAACAGAGGCAAACAGAGGCAAACAGAAGCAAACAGAGGCAAACAGAGGCAAAGAGACTTAAAGAGAGGCAAACAGAGTGAAACAGAGGTAAACAGAGTGAAACAGAGGCAAACAGACTTAAACGGAGGCAAACAGACTTAAACAGAGGCAAACAGAGGCAAACAGAGGCAAACAGAGGCACACAGGATTTAAGAGAGGCAAACAGAGTGAAACAGAGGCAAACAGAGTGAAACAGAGGCAAACAGAGTGAAACAGAGGCAAACAGACTTAAACAGAGGCAAACAGAGGCAAACAGAAGCAAACAGAGGCAAACAGAGGCAAAGAGACTTAAAGAGAGGCAAACAGAGTGAAACAGAGGTAAACAGAGTGAAACAGAGGCAAACAGACTTAAACGGAGGCAAACAGACTTAAACAGAGGCAAACAGAGGCAAACAGAGGCAAACAGACTTAAACAGAGGCAAACAGAGTGAAACAGAGGCAAACAGACTTAAACAGAGGCAATCAGACTGAAACAGAGGCAAACAGAGTTAAACAGAGTTGAACAGAGGCAACCAGAGTTAAATAGATTGAAACAGACGCAAACAGAGTTGAACAGAGGTAAACAGAGTTCAACAGAGTTAAACACATGTAAACAGAGGGAAACAGAGTGAAACAGAGTAAAACCGAGGCAAACAGAGTTGAAGTGAGTTGAACAGAGGCAAACAGAGTTCAACAGAGGCAATCGGACTTAAACAGATTTAAAAAGTGGCAAACAGAGTTAAATAGATTGAAACAGAGGCAAACAGAGTTCAGCAGTGATAAACAGAGTCCAACAGAGTTAAGCAGAGTTAAACAGATGCAAACAGAGGGAAACAGTGAAACAGAGTTAAACAGAGGCATACAGAGTGAAACAGAGTTGAACAGAGGCAAACAGAGTTAAATAGTTTGAAACAGAGGCAAACAGAGTTCAACAAAAATAAACAGAGTCCAACAGAGTTACGCAGAGTTAAACAGAGGGAAACAGAGGGAAATAGAGTGAAACAGATTTAAACAAAGGCATATAGAGTGAAACAGAGTTGAACGGAGGCAAACAGAGTTAAACATAGTTAAATGGAGGAAAATAGAGTTAAACAGAGTTAAACGGCGTTAAATAGATTGAAAGAGAGGCAAGCAGATTTCAACAGAGATAAACAGAGTTCAATAGATTTAAACCGAGTTCAACAGAGGCAAACAGAGGGAAACAGAGTGAAACAGAGGCAAACAGACCTAAACAGAGGCAAACACACTTAAACAGAGGCAAACAGAGGCAAACAGAGGAAAACAGAGGCAAACAGACTTAAACAGAGGCAAACAGAGTGAAACAGAGGCAAACAGACTTAAACAGAGGCAACCAGAGTGAAACAGAGGCAAACAGACTTAAACAGAGGCAAACAGATTTAACAGAGGCAAACTGACTTAAACAGAGGCAAACAGACTTAAATAGAGGCAAACAGAGGCAAACAGAGGCAAGCAGAGGCAAACAAACTTAATCAGAGGCAAACAGAGTGAAACAGAGGCAAACAGAGTGAAACAGAGGTAAACAGATTGAAACAGAGGGAAACGGAGTGAAACAGAGGCAAACAAACAGAAACAGACGCAAACAGAAGCAAACAGAGGCAAACAGAGGCAAACAGAGTGAAACAGAGGCAAACAGAGTGAAACAGAGGCAAACAGAGAGAAACAGAGGCAAACAGAGTGAAACAGAGGCAAACAGAGTGAAACAGAGGCAAATAGAGTGTAACAGAGGCAAACGGAGTGAAACAGAGGCAAACAGAGTGAAACAGAAGCAAACAGAAGCAAACAGAGGCAAACAGAGGCAAACAGAGTGAAACAGAGGCAAAGAAACTGAAACAGAGGCAAACAGAGTGAAACAGAGGCAAACAGACTTAAACAGAGGCAAACAGACTTAAACAGAGGCAAACTGACTTAAACAGAGGCAAACAGACTTAAAGAGAGGCAAACAGAGGCAAACAGAGGGAAGCAGAGGCAAACACACTTAATCAGAGGCAAACAGAGTGAAACAGAGGCAAACAGAGTGAAACAGAGGCAAACAGAAGCAAACAGAGACAAACTGAGGCAAACAGAGTGAAACAGAGGCAAAAAGATTGAAACAGAGGGAAACGGTGTGAAACAGAGGCAGACAAACTGAAACAGACGCAAACAGAAGCAAACAGAGGCAAACAGAGGCAAATAGAGTGAAACAGAGGCAGACAGAGTGAAACAGAGGCAAACAGTGAGAAACAGAGGCAAACAGAGTGAAACAGATGCAAACAGGGTGAAACAGAGGCAAATAGAGTGAAACAGAGGCAAACGGAGTGAAACAGAGGAAAACAGAGTGAAACAGAGGCAAACAGAAGCAAACAGAGGCAAACAGACTTAAACAGAGGCAAACTGACTTACACAGAGGCAAACAGACTTAAACAGAGGCAAACAGACTTAAAAAGAGGCAAACAGAGGCAAACAGAGGCAAGCATAGGCAAACGGAGGCACACAGTGTTAAACATAGGCAGACAGACTTAAACAGAGTTAAACAGAGGCATAAAGAGTGAATCAGAGGCAAAAAGAGTGAAACACAGGCAAACAGACAGAAACAGAGGCAAACAGACTGAAACAGAGGCATACAGACTTAAACAGAGGCAAACAGAGTGCAACAGAGGCAAACATGGGCAAAAAGAGTGAAACAGGGGCAAACAGAGTGAAACAGAGGCAAACAGACTTAAACAGAGGCAAACAGACTTAAACAGAGGCAAACAGACTTAAACAGACGCAAACAGACTTAAACAGAGGCAAACAGACTTAAACAGAGGCAAACAGAGGCAAACAGAGGCAAACAGAGGCAGACAGGATTAAAGAGAGGCAAACAGAGTGAAACAGAGGCAAACAGAGTGAAACAGAGGCAAACAGACTTAAACAGAGGCAAAGAGAGTGAAACAGAGGCAAACAGAGTGAAACAGAGGCAAACAGAGTGAAACAGAGGCAAACAGACTTTAGGGAGGCAAACAGAGGCAAACAGAGGCAAACAGAGGCAAAGAGACTTAAACAGAGGCAAACAGAGTGAAACAAAGGCAAACAGAGTGAAACAAAGGCAAACAGACTTAAACAGAGGCAAACACACTGAAACAGAGGCAAACAGAGGCAAACAGAGGCAAACAGAAGCAAACAGAGGCAAACAGAGGCAAACAGAGTGAAACAGAGGCAAACAGACTGAAACAGAGGCAAACAGACTTAAACAGAGGCAAACAGACTTAAACAGAGGCAAACTGACTTAAACAGAGGCAAGCAGACTTAAACAGAGGCAAACAGAGGCAAACAGAGGCAAGCAGAGGCAAACACACTTAATCAGAGGCAAACAGAGTGAAACAGAGGCAAACAGAGTGAAACAGAGGCAAACAGAGAGAAACAGAGGCAAACAGAGTGAAACAGAGGCAAACAGAGTCAAACAGAGGCAAATAGAGTGAAACAGAGGCAAACGGAGTGAAACAGAGGCAAACAGAGTGCAACAGAGGCAAACAGCAGCAAACAGAGGCAAACAGAGGCAAACAGAGTGAAACAGAGGCAAAGAGACTGAAACAGAGGCAAACAGAGTGAAACAGAGGCAAACAGACTTAAACAGAGGTAAATAGACATAAACAGAGGCAAACTGACTTAAACAGAGGGAAGCAGACTTAAATAGAGGCAAACAGAGGCAAGCAGAGGCAAACACACTTAATCAGAGGCAAACAGAGTGAAACAGAGGCAAACAGACTGAAACAGAGGCAAACAGAAGCAAACAGAGGAAAACTGAGGCAAACGGATTGAAACAGAAGCAAACAGATTGAAACAGAGGGAAACGGAGTGAAACAGAGGCAAACAAACTGAAACAGACGCAAACAGAAGCAAACTGAGGCAAACAGAGGCAAACAGAGTGAAACAGAGGCAAACAGAGTGAAACAGAGGCAAATAGAGTGAAACAGAGGCAAACGGAGTGAAACAGAAGCAAACAGAGTGAAACAGAGGCAAACAGAAGCAAACAGAGGCAAACAGAGGCAAACAGAGTGAAACAGAGGCAAAGAGACTGAAACAGAGGCAAACAGAGTGAAACAGAGGCAAACAGAGTGAAACAGAGGCAAACAGAGTGAAACAGAGACAAACAGAGTGAAACAGAGGCTAACAGACTGAAACAGAGGCAAACAGATTAAACAGAGGTAAACAGACTTAAACAGAGACAAACAGACTTAAACAGAGTGAAACAGACTTAAACAAAGGCAAACAGACGTAAACAGAGGCAAACAGACTTAAACAGAGGCAAACAGACTGAAACAGAGGCAAACAGACTTAAACAGAGGCAAACAGACTTAAACAGAGGCAAACAGAGGCAAACAGAGGCAAACAAAGGCAAACAGTCTTAAACAGAGGCAAACAGAGTGAAACAGAGGCAAACAGACTTAAACAGAGGCAAACAAACTGCAACAGAGGCAAACAGACTTAAACAGAGGCAAACAGACTTAAACAGAGGCAAACTGACTTAAACAGAGGCAAACTGACTTAAACAGAGGCAAACAGACTTAAACAGAGGCAAACAGAGGCAAACAGAGGCAAACAGAGGCAAGCAGAGGCAAACACACTTAATCAGAGGCAAACAGAGTGAAACAGAGGCAAAGAGAGTGAAACAGAGGCAAACAGATTGAAACAGAGGGAAACGGAGTGAAACAGAGGCAAACAAACTGAAACAAACGCAAAGAGAAGCAAACAGAGTGAAACTGAGGCAAACAGAGAGAAACAGAGGCAAACAGAGTGAAACAGAGGCAAACAGAGTGAAACAGAGGCAAATAGATTGAAACAGAGGCAAACAGACTGAAACTGATGGCATACAGTCTTAAACAGAGGCAAACAGAGGAAAACAGAGCCAAACAGAGGCAAAAAGAGTGAAACAGGGGCAAAAAGAGTGAAACAGAGGCAAACAGAGTGGAACAGAGGCAAACAGAGTGAAACAGAGGCAAACTGACTTAAACAGGGGCAAACAGAGTGAAACAGAGGCAAACAGACTTAAACAGAGGCAAACAGACTA